>CAJNYU010000886.1:0-33167 GCA_905331475.1 Rotaria socialis | reverse complement strand
TCTTTCTTCATCTCTTTGTTATCTAATTCATCCGGTTTAGTTAATGTTTCGTTTGATATTTTATTTAACCCTTCAAAGTGTCTATTGAGAGTTTTCTTAATTTGATTTTGAACGAATTTTAATGGGTAATCATTTTTTTTTTTTAACGCTAAATTTTGAATATACTCAAATTCAATATGCATTGATGAATAAGAAGAACAGATTTTAATAGCTCTGTAGATCATTGAGCTAATCGCTGAGACTTTGTAGGAGTGAGGAACGTATGAATTCCATTTCAGTAATAAGCCAGTAAAAGTAGGTTTTCGATAGATAGAAGTTGAGAATAAATTCGATTCATACGTATTGGAGATGGTTTGAAAGAATTCACGTAGGCAATTTAAAAGATGTCCACGAGCTAATGCTTGAAATTTAACATGTATTGAATCATGTAAAGCAAACACAAGGAGAATTTCTTGGACTCGATTTAGTTTTAATATTTTCCTTAGTGAAGTAAAGTAATCCGGTGATATTTCTAATGATGTTTCGGAAATAACATTATCAAAGGCATAACAGATTACTTCTGTAAAGTTAGGTTTGTAGATTAAGGATGAAATTTCTTGTTGGAGATAATTTAACTGAGTCATTCCAAAGTTGATTTGATCGATTGGTTGTGAGTCACGATAAGCTAAAAGGTAACGATGTAGAAGCTGTACAACAATAGTCGCATGTTCAGATAAAATAATATGTTCATCTACATTAGGATGTTTTTGGTAATTTGTAGATGTTTCATCCGTTTTTTGTATTGATGTCAATAAAATACACGAGCTAGATACGAGAGCTATTGGTGAAGGATAAAGAAAGGGTAAAAGTAACGACGACTTCTGATTGTTTAACTTATTTCTTGGATATTGTAATCGAAGTAAATTAAGAAGTTGTTCATACTTTTCGACGCTAACAATTGACAAGCGTTCTTTTGTTATTCTTAGAAATGAGTGAAGTAATTCAATAGGTAATGTATTCAAGTCAGTTTCATTAACATTAAAATTTGTTCTAGTTATTAGTATATCTAGGAAAGAAATAGAATTATTCTTTTCGGTTTCGACTGTAAATTGTATATCAACATCAAAACTATTTAAAATATCTAATAACTTATTAATATCAGCATTATCATTAACTAATACAAAGCAATCATCCACAAACCTCTTCCAATATAATACACCATTTTCATCTAATCTACGTTTCAGTTTAGATTCTAAATAATTAATATAAATGTCAGCAAATAAGGGTCCCAAGGGACTGCCCATTGCTACACCCTCCGTTTGGCAATATAATTTCTCATTAAATATAAGGTGGGAATCTTTTGTCGATATATCTAATAACCATTTTAATTCATATCTATGTTGACATTTACTACACCAATCCGTACGTTTAAGTTCGCTAAATGAACAAGTATGTATTGGTCCATACATCTTATCTAAAATAAGATCAATGGTACGTGCAAGAGGAACACGTGTAAAAAGCGATACAATATCAAAGGAAACCATTTTTATGTTGGTGGTGTTTAATTTTAAATTTTGCAATTCTTTCACAAACTTAAATGTATCAATTACAATTGTTGGACTAGTTCGTAAGTGTTTTAATTTATTTGCTAATAATTTAGATAATTTGTAATTGAATGTGCCGCATGCAGAAATAATGGGGCGTAGAGGGACACCATCTTTGTGGATCTTAGGAAGTCCATAGGCTTTTCCAGGTTGTGATCCAACAGGTCGTGTAAATTTATATTCACTATCAGTTAAAAAACCAATGTTTTTTAAGTGCAATAATTTTCTCTGTAGTTTATCTTCTTTTTGAATAGTGGGGTCCTCATCTAGTTGTTTAAACGTCTTTGGTTCATTTAGTATCAGTTCCATTTTCGTTAAATAATCTGATCTCTCAAGAATGACGACTGCTCGAACTTTGTCTGGACGCGTGATGTAAATTGTTTTATCCTTCGATAAATTCTTCAAGGTTTTCACTATTGGATCTATTTCTTTCTTATAACGTGATATTGATTTCCTTGCATGTTGTCTAAATGTGTCACAAGATTTACGTAATTTTGTTGCTAGACACAGTTGTTCTGGTGTTAAATTGTAGGAAATTCTCTCATCAAGATCTAATTCATCGTAATCAGTTTTTTCCGAACAATAACCAAGTAAATTTACAAATAAGGTCTCAATGTTAGCTATGAAGGTTTCATCATCAAACTTAAGTGATGGAAAGATGAAATCGAGACCATTTTCTAATGCTAATGTTTCATCACGAGTTAAAACTCTTTTTGAATAATTTTTAATTGGTGAGATTGTAGTTGATGAATGTTTAATATCCTCAGAGAAATTCTTTAATTCTCTTAATTTATTTAATTTTGTTATATGTCGTTCTGTCACTGATGTTACTTTTCCTTTATCAATCTCATTAATAATTATTGATATTTCATCACTAATTTTTTTATGTAAATCAGAATCTAACAATGATTTTAAGTTGTTATATATTCTATAACATTCAGTTAATTGTCGTTTTTTTACCTTGATCTCATTAATCAAGATCTCACGAAAACAATTTTGTATCGCTCTTTGGTGGCTCAAATGTGTTGAAGGTACTTTGAATTGCACAAATGTGGGTAGTACTTTTTCTCTTTTGCAGGATTTTAAAAATGATAAGTCACATTTTATTTTAGAAATTTTGAACAATGTTTTCCCGTAATAAAAAACATTGTTTGTAATGTAGGGCCCATATTGCTGCCTTAATATTTTTAAGTAATTATGTTTTGTAATGGGCATAGTTTTGCTAAATGAAAAAAAAATAGATTTTTTTACAGCAGCTAAGTTTATTTAATTATTTCCTTTATTTATTTATAACCATAAGGTTTGTCGACGTTTCGATATATATAATATCATTATCAAGACAGGTGGAATTACATTTTTCTGAGAAAAAGAGAAGTGTATATAGGTCTTACTAATGGCGCATGATATTATATATATCGAAACGTCGACAAACCTTATGGTTATAAATAAATAAAGGAAATAATTAAATAAACTTAGCTGCTGTAAAAAAAATCTATTTTTTTTTCATTTAGCAAAACTATGCCCATTACAAAACATAAACACGCTACAACAAAGAAAAGAAAATTATTATGTAAAATGCTGAGTTACCTGAAATATTCTTCAGTTCTGCAGGTTGAACGATACAAAGCGTTTTCAGATTTACATTTAGATTGAGAAGATTATTTCTATCTAATAATTTACAATAGAGGAAAGAAGGATATACAGTAATCCCTAATATAGATTTATCTGAAATATTGTTAAGGTGGACGACTTGGGCGAAAGAAGCTTTTTGAAAGTTGAATGAAACCTGGAGCGAGTATTTTGATCTAATAATATAAAACAAAGATATAGTTATAGTGTTAAATGTAGAATTACCTGAAATAATGTTGAATGGAATGACTTGAAAGAAATTTAACCCTTTCAGTATAAAATATAACTTGAAATATAAATTCTAGTAATCTATGGCAGAAGAAGAAGCAGATATAATTGTTGTAAGTAAAATTGTCTTATTTGTTCACCTCAAAGATTTGAAGAGCAATATGAGTATTGAATGTAATTTGAGATAAATGTTTGAATTGGGGAATCTAAAACAGAAAAATAAAATTGTTATTCAAAAGATGAAATTACCTGGCAAATAGTTCCGTTGGACAACATGTAAAAAACCAATGGCATTGGCTCTAAATATACATTCGTATAAAAATTGAATTTGAAAAGTCTATATTGGATAGCTGAGATTGACAGTTTTAAGGATAAGCGTACATCAGGGAGGATTGTGATGGCGAACTTAAAAGAAAAGTACTTCAATTTTCCAGTTGGAGGAACCTATTAGAGGTATATTACGAAACGTACAAGGGTTTCATACGAAACTTGACTCAACTTTGACTTTCACAAAAATATAGTACGAAACCTCTGTCACTTCAGAACCTTATAAAACGATCGCACCGAACTTTTTCTAGTACTAAACCTACAAAAGATTTCGCAGGTCCATACCATTACTCTAAGAGTTTAATAAGGTGCCACCAAACGTTAAAGGTTTCGTACAGCACCTTTATTTTTTTCAGTGCATGCTGCTGGTTTTATTAGTTCAGCAAAAAACTATTGTTTAAATGATAATGAAAGTCAATCGAATCTCATGAGTGTATCAATTGATATTGAACCTACCCAGGTCGAACAGTACGGTCTGTATACGGACGTTGACGGTTACTTTACGACTATTTCACGGGCGAAAGTTTGCCGTAATATCTGGCGTAGTAATACGAACCGTATTATCATGAGAGTACAGAGCACAAACAGCCGTAAGCCATGAAAATTCAGTCCCGTTTACGGTACCGTATTACTGCACCAGGTATTACGAGCAAATACGGCCTATTTACTGCCGTAAATATACCGTTTTGACATTGTTTACCGTCGATAAACAGGCCGTAAACGAGTCCGTTTTGATCAACCTGGGTAGCTATTGTTATCAATCTACATCATATTTATCTAATTTTTGCACCAGTACAATCAAGAATCTTATATCATCTTCATTACATTCATTATTTGGATCAAATCCATTTGAAAATTCGTGATCGCTAATTGGCCTTTCTACAAATTTAAAAGTAATAACTACCCTAATCGACTCTCCCCCAACGAGTCCCCGTAAAATAACGAAATTCCTGGGGAGTCCCTGTCGTGAGTCCCCGGGGACTTTTTATTTGGGGGACTCCCCGGGGATTCTTCTAGGGAGAGTTGACTAGGAACGTCACATGAGGCACCTAAACTTTCAGCTTATAATACAAAAGAATTATTTTGCTACTTTTTCTTTTGCAGAATAGAATTCAAATAGGACAAGAACAATTACATGATTAACCAAGAGAAAACCAGAACAACAGACTACAAACACAAGTGCATTATCACCAAGTGCACCAAGTCAAGTTAGATTGATTTTAAACAATCCTAAAAATGAAATTCATTAGAATTTTTTTTAATTAGATTATTGTACGCAAGAAAAAATCATAATACTCCAATATTTTTATCTTTTTTGAAACAATTTCTATTTTTATTTTTGTGTTACTTAATGCACTAACAAACATTTTTATATCATTTATAATTTATAATTTTATATTTTACTTTTATGTTGTTTCAATAATAAAATGAAGTATTTGTTCATAAATTTGATGTTTAAACACTAGCGATAGTCTTGATTCAACCTATAGAAATAAGCTCATTCTCAATTCACACAACTTCTTCATATTGAATACAGGCGGCATGTTCTTGTGGCAGATCAATATTTCATGAATATTGGCAAATAAAGGTTGTGAAAAAAGCGTAGCTGGTGCTACACGTTCATACATTTTCATGTCAGTCTCTCTGGAAACAAGCCTCCTTCAAGCTGCATTCTTAGTAAAATGATATCAGTTAGAAATGAGCTTATTAGAATAATGTTAGGTTTTCCATCCTTGATCATATTATATAAAAATCTTGAGAAAATATTTATAGGGAATAAATAAAAATAGATCTCACTGATGAGAAGTGCATCTGCTATTAATTGCACGGAAGAAACGACTTATGACCGCTCTGACAACATACCAATATGAAAGAATGGTATAGAAAAGGTCGAAACAAAAACTGTCGAAACGAAAAACGTCGAAAAAAAAGGTCGAACTAAAAAATGTCGAAAAAAAACTAACCGAAAGATAAAAATATCGAAAGAAAAAATGTCGAACTTACAAAAATATCGAAAAAGTCGAGAATGATTTAAGTAAACAATTTAGCATTGAATTGTATCCTGCTGACAGCTAGAGTTATTCTATGATATTTTTCTGATTGTCCATTGTACACTCTAAAAAAGGTTCTTCACTCGGGCAGAATTTTTTAAGGTTCTGTGCAAAACCTTGAAACGCTTATCACTAAACCTCAAGGATTGGTACTTTCATACGAAACCTTTTTAAGTTTCGTCGATTGGTACAAAATTTTTTTTGAATTTTTTCGAAACCTTCAAAAAGATTCTTCTCATCAGCCGAGGGAAGAACCCTTTTAGGTTTCGTATTATTTTCTGAACCTTTTTAAGTTCGGTATAGAACTTATCTTTTTTTTTAGAGTATGACACGATGATCTAGAGCGTTCAGATGTTGGCATTGCCGCTAAGAGTGCCCACATCCTCACCCGTACCCTCATGCTCACCCGCACAGTCGCCCTCATCCTCACTCATACGCACATCCATACCCACACTCTCACTCTGATATTCACCCACACTCGTATAGGTCTGATTTTAAACGAGTTCTATTTTTAAAGCATCAATAAAGTTATTTATATTTGAATTTTCAGCATTATTTTTTCGACGTTTTTAGTTTCGACATTTTTTTTGACCTTTTCTATACATACCATATGAAACATATAGAAAGAGAGCAGCAGTAAAATCTCAAGGTGTAATAAAAAAAATATACCGTAGACATCTCAATGCGTTGATTATCATGCATAAAAACTAAAAAGAAAAACCATCACAGCTCTCTAATTGCTATTTCATAGAAAGATAGGAAAAATAATCAAAGCATTTTTTATAATTGAAAATAAACAATTCAGTTCTTTTGTAGCATATAACTAACTATAAAAGGAATTCAATTTGAAAACATAGTATATAACAGTCAGCTTTTGTTTTTCAACCGTTTGAAGATTACCATAAACGTTATTTTCCTGTTTTTGAAAATGTAATCCGGACCAATGTCGATCTTACTCCTTTCGCGCAAAACTACCAACGAAACGTGAACAACAACTAATGCAACACATTACGTATGATATAATCAGTATTACAAATGCAAATTCATATAATGTACGATTACAATAATTGCTTGCTGCTGGATTATCATATTGAACATTCTGTTTAGCTCCAAATATCCATACGTTACCCTATGCACGATTAGAAAATGTTGCAATCAAAATAAATTCTTCTTTAATACTTACCACTATGAACCAAATAAACAAAAAGAAACTCATTAAAGATATAAACATCATAATAATAATCGTGATACACCCCATGGCAAATGTTCCAACTATTGATTGTCGTTGAATGACAAATATAAATCCAGCAACCTAAAAATTCATTGAGCATGATTAGTGAATAACAAAAGCGATCAAATTATATCTTACCAAGACTAATGTAAGAATAATGGTGGCCATACCACATGCACCTGTGACAATAAGATAGACTGGAATATTAGAATTAATTGTACATTGATCACGATATGAAGCACCAATAGCTAATTCAAGTATCGGAATCACAAGTAGAAGACAAAGTAAAACTAAACAATACGTTGAACCAAGTACTACCATTAAAGATTTTGGAATTAAATCCAATGGCAGCTTTTCTTCAGTATTGGTCTTAGATGGTTGCCCTCGTGCTGCTTCTATGTCAGCCATATTTCTTAATCTCGATTCACGACGAAGTGAGTTGTGATGAAGTAGAATATAAATGTTAGTTATATACTGATTATTATGTCTCTCCTGTTGCTCTACTGAAATAAAGGAATATGCTGTGAATGGGTAGTATAAAAAAGTTTGTAAAATAAAGCGAAAAAAGAAAGAAAATAACGAAACTGTGATTGCCAACTGATCTGAGTAAAAAATATGTTTACGTAGTTCTCTTTTTCTCCTTCTTTAGTCGATTAGTTGTTGCCAGCGCTTCATGTTTTGAGGTAATTTAAATAGCCTGGATGATTCATTTTGTAAGAATTTTATTTGCAAAAATTTCTTTCTTTTTTCTTTACCGATGCTAACAAAAATATTAAGTTACTTCTTTGATTTTTTGTTAGTCAAGAAAAATCATGGACGAATGAATAATGCATCTTTATTTTGAACTAATCATAGATTGTTTTCATTTTGTATTGGTTAAATTAGATTTTTAAAATCTCGGAAGCAATGTTAAAAATGTTTGACGACATGAAACAAAAAGTACATATATATGAATAATGCAATGATTGTGTTGAAAATTTGTAATTTTTCTTAAAAAATTATTCATTTGCTCTCTTCTTTAATGCGTCCCCGAAGCATAGAAAATAGGTCAAATTATGTTGTTCTGGACAAAGTTTAAAAAACAAAAACTTCATGTCATAGAGACCTCATGTATAAGAATGAACTGTGAGCGATATAGAGAAAACGAAAAGAAATAATTAATATGTGCTAGTATGAACTGTACAGTGTATACTCAATGTTAATAATACCATTAATTTCGTTTCTCAATATAAATAAAACAATATTTTCTCATTAGGCTTCAATTTTTTATTTACTTTGGGACACAAAAAACTAACGTAAAGCTCTACAAAAATAAGTTCCAATCAAAAATAATTTTCAAAGGTAACGTATTCTATCAGCGGATAGAAATCTAGAAATCTATTTTAAGCAGTTCGTTCCATAGATTTACATGTATATTTTTTGTTCGAATGGTTTGAAAAATATAAGGATCATAGTATTGAAAGAAATAGTCATTTTGGATAAGATTCAAAGGTAGATGATTACTATTTGCAAATGTGATGACATCATCTACATTTTTTTTCTAGTCAATAATAAATGTTCTTCAATCATGTATCATCTTTATTCGTTCATCATCTTTACTTTATTTGCTTTTGTACATGCAAGCAAACACTACCCCGCAATATCGCTTTAGAAGAAGAAAAAAAATGAAACGAACAAGAAATAAGAAAAAGAGGTGGCACATAGTTTTAATCGATTTCCAAAATAGAACAGTATTCAATCTATGATTGAACGATAATGTTTTCTCGTGCTCGTAAACCATCATCATCATTATCATCATCGACAATTAGTAGTAATACAACATTTTCATCGGATAATTTTTATATACGTACTCGATCAACACCGCGACCAGTGATTTTACGTCATTTAAATGTATGTGATCTCGATGGCATCAATTCAACGGATTTTATTTATCAACGTCAGATGCAACGAGAACCGTTTCGTATTCCAAGACCAATTCTTACTATACCACGACCAACAATACACCTACCAACAGATGATTCATTCTGGGCACCCACTTCACGACCAATACGTGCTCATCAATCATCTTCGTCATCAAGTCCATTCTCAATATCATGTTATTCTCAACGGCCAATCTATCAAAATTTACTACTAGAACCGTTACATACTCATCTACCTTCTCCTCAACCTCCACCTCCTCTTCCGCCACCGATTCCTATACAATATCAAACTGGTCCGCCTCCTTTTCAACGATATACACGAATTCCTATTGTTCACCCTATCAAACAAAAAAAATATTCATGTGAAAGACCTCCGGGTTTATTTACAACTCTATGCGCCGGTGGTTTAAATACTGTTGCAGCATTTATTTATTTATGCTTCCTTCTTGCTCTACCTATTACCAAACTTGTACTAGGTATTCTTTATGTAAATGAATGTCCTGTAAATAAGAATATTCCATTGTATATGATTATCTCTGGTGCTTGTGGTTTAGCTATTGTTGTTTTAATTTTTTTTACATCGGCTTGTACATATTGTCGATCGATGTTGAATGCACGAAAACAAACTCATGGTTTTATCATATTTATTATTGCATTTACTCGTGCAGTACGTGGTGCTCTAGCAATATTTCTTTTCATTTGGTTTTTATTCGGTAATATTTGGGTATTTAATGCAAGATATCGTGTTCGAACAGATAAACCAAATGATACAAATAATTATTGTCATGCAACACTCTATTGGTTTGCATTTTATGTTTTAATTTTTACTTATGTCTATGCAATTTGCACTTGCTTTCTTAAGTTTTGCGTGAACTTTTTTTGTTGTGGTATATGTGATGGATTTTATAAAGCATTTTCATAGAATGTTTGCTAGATAAGTAAAAAAAAAGGGCACAAATTAAAATCTGTATAATCACTATATAATTGATTATTTTTCTTTTAATGATTATATATGTATTAAGCATATAAATAGCTAGAACAATTAATATGACAAAAATATTGATGGAAAAACATTTCTTAATTGGTTTATCGCTCAAACTAACTGCATTTACATATAAGACTAAAGAGTGAATGAGTGAGAGAAAAAGACGTTGCTCACTTGTCACCAAAAAAAAACTATGGTGACGATAAATGCATATAACCTACCTATTGAACAATTGAGACAATGAACAGAAAGATGAAACGAGGTCGACATACATTCATTTAAACTAATGTGTACAGTAAATATTAAAAAAAGAAAAGGTAACCGACATTCGACGAAATACTTGACTGATAAAAATCTATGTTCATTAATAGGCAGACAGTGACGTCAAGAAACTCTTTTCAAATTATGAAACGCATAATAGTTCATTGTGTTTATTACGTTAAGTAAGATACGTTAAGTGGGAGAGAGAATTTATAAGAACTAATTTTATTTTTTGATTTCTTTATCATTGAACACCAACAATAGCGCATGATCTGTGCATATCATAAGCCCTTTTTAGTGCTTTAGTTGGTGATGATCTAATGTGCAGTACCTATCTCATTGAGCCAGTGAGTATTACAAGAGAAAATATAGACATGTTGCATTACTCAACATATTCATCATAGAGATACGATAGGAGATGAAAGCTAGTTCGGAGTACAAGGATCTTTTTTTGTGGTAATAGAATCGATGAATATGATACTGCTTCTGACATCACTGTCCTTCGGATTCTTGAAAAATGTATCTTCTGTTCATCAGCTACACATCAGAACGGAGAGGATATTACATATGGCAAACATACAATGATACTTGATATTTCTGTCAGCGAGCCAAACTACTTGTCACAATATGCATCATCTATTTGAGTTTATTCGATTTTTTTTTATTTTTCTTTCATTTTTCTTCTTCCCTCTTTTCCTTCATACTTATGTGTACCTTCATTGATTGCATTACATAAGCAGACTATGAATTATATAAATATATATGTGCTCTTCACTATATATGAATGGATCTTATTATATATATATATCCACTTGCACTTCTTTACGGGTAAAAGGGTATATATATATTGTATATGCATAGTAGTAGATCCAAAAAATAAAAGAGATCTTTTTTTCTTCCTTTTTCTTATGTATCCAGATAAGCACTACATAGTACAGTTTATTCTACAATATATAATCATGGTTTATTTGCTCGTGGTTCTTTCGGAGATGTATGCCCTTTTTCGTTCTTTATTCATTATCATTTTTATTCATCCTTCGAGATGTTGATTAGAATACAAACTGGTCAATTGTAAAGTCGACCTACTGCTCTCGTTTCTTTTTTTTTGTCTCGTTGTTTGATGAATCAATAGCGAAACAATTTTCACTAATATACAGAGGTACTAATGCTTTTTATTTGTTACTATTTCTACTTCTCTTGCTGTTCAATGTTAAGAGAAAGGAAGAGAACAAAATAAAATAAAACCAAAGAAAGAGAGAAAGAAAGAAAAGAAGAAATTTTGAGTTTTGTTCAATGTCGTTGTCCACATCGAACCGCCCTTTATTATTCAACATTAGTAAAGTAATTACATCACAATCACTGAACAGAACGCAAGTCAGTTATATTCTTCCATATAACGACCCAAATAATCACGCGTGCTCTCTTCATATTATTGTGTGAATGGGGACGTTTTCGTGCATTTACTTGACATGCTTATTTGAGATGCATATTACTATCAGCATATATCGTCTAGACATTAGAGTATATACGTGTATTATCAAACAGTTATCATAACTTGTTCAAATTCATTGTTTTAGATTGATTAATTGTCTTTTTCATTGATCAATGGCACAGTATTTGAGTTTTATTCTGAAAAATGATACGACATTACTTTCTCAAGGTATCGATGAGAATTTATTTGGCGAAGAAAATGATAGTAAGCATTAAGATTTATATACATCTATTTATTTTTATTATTTCGTGACTTGTTTTTTTTTCAAAACATTAGATATATATGATGGTAATGATTTACATTACAAAATTCCATTTTGGATTGGTGCTATTGTAATTAGTCTCCTTCTTTTATCAATCATCATTGCAACAATACGTTATTGCTTTTATGCGTTATGTTCATCGCACATAGGTAAGTTGATTTTAAACTGTCAGAAATAGATATTTCATTTACTTGTCATTTACTTTCCATGTTACATCATAACCGAGCAAAAAAAATAAAGAATATCTTATTATAAACGACTTCATCTGTGATTTGAAGAAAAAAACGATGAATTAATAGTTTTAAATAATATGGCTTTGTTCAGTTCGTATGTTTGTATGAATAGCTATGCAAAAATGTTTTTGAATACTTCTAAATTAACATCGAATTAAACCTATAAAATGATATTTATGTGTCTATGACTGAAGAGTAAACAGTTCATGTGTACAAACGTATCGAATTACATTCATGAATGATAGTGTTAGATTTATAATGTCATATGAATTACAATGAATAAGAAAAACAAAAGATTAATATCGCTGCCTTAAAGATTAGCCTGAAATAGAATTCTTGAGCTAAGTTATTGACGAAGAAAATCTTTTGAATTGACTCCGGATTGTGATTTTGTAAATTTTACACTCGAAGGACTACATATAAACGTTACAACATACCTATCATGCTACATAAGTGGTAATCAACGGAGAGAGAAACATTTGTTATTGACCCTAATGAGCAATATCATCATACTAGATATATTAGCTATTTATATTTATTTAGAAACAGAAAAAATAGCATTAATGCCAGCAAAATCACCATGTTCTTCCTCAAATGTTCCCATTAAAATTCAACGTCAAACAAGTAAACTACCTGATCGAATTCTTTATAATTTATCAGATGAGAATGACACATCATTATCCTCTATTGAACAATCACAAGATCAAGAGTCAGCAATTACTATTATACCAATCAATCGCCATCATTCTCGATCACATTTGACATCGTCACGACGACATCACAAAACTGACGATGTTGATCATACAAAAAATGATTATTTTTCACCAAAACAAATATCAACTTCTCAAATCTCGATCGATTTTCGAAAAAGAATTAACGGGATTTATGTTTTACCTGTTTCACCTACTCTTTCTTCTCCATCATCATCAACAATAAATCCAGATGAAATTAAAAAAATTGGTTCGAAAACAATCCCTAGTCGATCTGGAAAAAGTTCTTCATCGTCAGCAGATATTCATCATGATTTTGAATTTAGTGGAATTCAAAATAATTCTTTTACTGATTCGCCAAAATCAAACGATCGTATATTACGATTTATTGAACCACCTTTGCAACCTCCACCATTACCACCAATAATTTCACAGACAAATCTCTATCACAATAACAAATCATCATCATCATCATCATCAAAACAACATTCAGCTGCCGTAGATCTGAAACTCAATATAAACACGCTTCCGTTGAATACTTTTGAAGAAAATAAAATGAAAAGAACTTCAGCGCCACCTGTAGCTTGTCGAACACGAAAACCTTTACAATTATCAGTCGGATTAGATGAACTCACAAATCAATCAAATGAAAATAATTTTCGATTAACATTAGAGCCATCTCCACAAGATGACTGTTCAGAACGTACATGGCCACAACCACCTGAATCTTTGACAACATCAATTATCAGTCGACCATCTTCAATATCCTACGATCATTTAATTCCTACAATAATTATGCATCAAAATAGTACGACAAATCGTTTTCATCGACATCAACATGATGCAGATATAATACTAACAGAATCAGAAACATAGTAGAATATTTATGTATTTTTCATCTATTTGTTTTTCTCTCGGATTTAAATTGCTGTTGTTAAATAACAGTATTGTACAGTTTTATTTATGAATTTTAAGTTCATATTTAGTCTATTTAAATGAATTATACTAATAAAAAGAAAACAATGAATATGAAATGAGTTTCAATGGAACATGAATAAATGATAGTACAAACTTTTTTTTATGATTGAAAACTGAGAGTTCTTTTACTAGAATCGAGGTTAACTTTTATAAAAGATGATAAATACTGAATGGCAAATTATATAGTAGTATTCAAGTAATATGTTCGAAAAGATTAGTGTCCAAAACGAAAAAATATTCTGCATTTCTATTGAAAAGGAAACTGCATAGTTTTATTCATAAGGGCTAGCACTACCAACATTCGTATAGAATTTCGCTTTTTTCTCTGATTACTACTTATAGAACGCTCTAAAGTATACTAAACCAATCCTTGATGACTGCGCGTATCTTCAATATTGAAACTGAACGAAATCGGAATTGCCTATTTTATACACGATGAATAAACAGGAAGTAGATAAATAATGTTGCATAAATCGAAATATTAAAGATTCATAGAGACGTACGGTGTAACTAAACGTTTCTAAACATGTTTTTTACTTGACTAATTATATTTATATCTGAGAAAAGTATTCTCATAAAAAAAATTATATTTAACATGCACAATCTGAAGGTAAACGCTTGTTGACTGATGATTTCATCTACGAACAGTACAGCAGCACGCTCTATACACATACGAAAGCGTTGAGATGATGTCAAGAGAATTTCATGAATTTGATCAATAATCACAAATGACCATCAAGAACTTCTAATCTCAATACACGGGATAAAGTTGAAAAGGTCACTTCGTTGATTGATGTATTATAAAAACAAAATCAACTTGTTTGAACAGAATGTCACAGAATTTTTGAAAACTAGGACGTATCAATGGAATAAGTTTTTAAATTGTGAAGCTTTTCACACTATATCTTCTAGTATATATCGTTTGTTTTTTGCATACAAGGTTAGACACAATACAACATAAAAATGAACCATTCATTATAATGTATTTCCTCGTCCATGAAAACATTTATTGAGAATTTTCTTTTCTTTTAAATAGAAAAATCTCGGTTTCAATTAATGTTTATGCTTTCTTTATTAACATTCAACCAACAATAGAAGAGGTGAATTTTTTCTTGAATTATTCACAGAATCTGAATGAGAATTATTTCAGAATAAAAAAAGTCAACAGAAAAAGAGAAGTATCCTTCGAAAGTACCCGTATATATCAAATTGCAAGATGATATACTAAAAAGTTTGATCCTCCTTTTATTAGTGTGAGAACCAACACTGAGCTTTGATTATTTTTCAGAAGTTTATTTTTCATTTTATCACCATTGCATTTGTACAGCTTCTGCTATCTCTCAGTTATCAAAAAAAGACATTGTACGAAATGCCATACTCCTTGGTAAAAAGAAACCTGCACATAATTTTATTAGCTTGAAAATCATCATTGAATTTGGGTTATTTTCCACAATTTTGTTGTGTATTTTTATAGAAACTTAATTCCCCCTCAAGGGTCGAAAAACCTTTTTGTGTACTCAAAAAGTGAGTACACTCTAAAATCGGTCAGAGTACCCGTCCGTCCGGAGGCACGATAATTTTCGAAAGGAGAGTCAGATCGTGATGAAATTTTCCACACCGTTCAATCTCATGAATATCTCGGTCGAGTTCGAAGATGAAAAGAATCCCTCAACAAATGGTTGAGTTATCGAAAAAATTGTGATTTGTGACCAGACTATCCCTGAGGAAGGGATACAGGGATTTCTTTTCAAAAAACAATATTTTCTCAGAATCATTCACAACATATATAAATCGACTCAGTTTTTAACGCTGATTCCGAATCTGATATTAGTTTTGAACTAAATCGTAGTTTTTTAACGAAACATTGCCTGAAAAACGTCTCAAAATGCACACTTCATAAAATTGAGAATAGCATTATTTCTAACAGCATGACGCAATCGAGGCGGTATTTGGAATTTATTGAGAGAAAAAAGATTGAATATCTAAGTCTTTCTTATATATTCTGATAGAAAAACACATTGTGTATCGAGCGGACTTATTTTCAAACAGTATAAATCGACTATTCATGGATCTTTAGGTCAGTAACTGTTTTTTTAGGGCCCCAAGAGAGTGCTTCAGATCTTTCTTAGTATCCAATGAATTTTAAAATTTTAAATGATATTTGTGATCAGGGAACTTAACTTTATTGAAATATAACTACTTGCACTAAAATCTGAACAAAACGTTTTTTCGATCCTTGAGGGGTACCCCAGATGTTAAAAATTGAGTTTTCATAAAATACACAATCAACTCGTGGAAAATAATTCAAATTCAATGATGATTCTCAAGCTAATAAAGTTAGGTGTAGATTTTCTGTGAAGTCAGGTTCCTAATTTGGCACACCCCTTTTTTGATCGTGCAATTAGTGTATTCACCAAGATCGAGGGAGAACAATCAGTTTAACAGAAAATGTTGTCGTCCTGTCGTATACCACTCCTTTATTTTACTGTTCCTTTTTCACAACTACAAACATCCTTAGCATGTTTCAGCATCTCTAACACCTGTCCAGCACCTTCGGCACTTTCTCCCTTGATGTATATAGATAGATTTTTAATAAAGAATAATTGATGAGAATCTCACTTATCAATTATACTTAGAAAATATGTCAACTGAAAACGGATGTTCCACATGGTTTCATTTAATTAACAACTAAACACTTTCAAATTATTGTTTCTCGGGCAGTTCTAGTTAGAAAATCACATTACTTACTTGTTTTTATTCCAATTTAATGCGCTTTTGTTGTTGTTTAAATGAAATTCAACAAAGAAATGAGTAGGCCTAATATAAAAAATGAAGAAACACTGATTCAGTTAAACATTCATTTGTCTACATCGAGATAGGAGTTTTTAAAAATCAGAAAAAAAATTAAAACGACAGGTCTACTTGACTTGTTGAGATGAAATTTTTCATAGCGAGTATCTGTCGTGGGTGAAAGTTTTTGCTAGGTTTTCACATCACATTATTTTTCTTTCAATGTATTTATCGGAAGAAAACATAATCTGTGTGACTGAAAGACGCTCTGATAAATGAAACTTTTCTAAGGATAGTTTTCTATGAAGTCTCATAGTATATCAAAGCATCATCTCTGTATGCGTGTGAAGAAAGTCTATTTAGTATGACATAAGATATGTAAGACAAGCTTCTTAAACTAGGTAAAATGCTTGAAAAGTATCTCTAGCGACTTTGTCTTTATGATCAAGTATCGTCATGATTACAAAAATCTTCTTTCGCTCAAATACGTAATTAAACGCCGAAAAGGTAAATGTCGAAAATTGAGTTTTTTGATAATTTTAAAGAAAAATAAAAATTTGGGTGTGGGTGTGAGTGTCAGTAATCATAATTAACTATGTTTTATTCTCACGTTTTTTAGAAGAACTCTATGATCATTTTTATGCGCTTGATAAGAACGTATTTATTTTCCTCTAGTCAAATAATTATATATTTTCAGTAACTTTATCACATATTCATTCCTTAAATCAAACGAATAATTGATTGTAAATATATTTTAGTTTATTTCAGTGAGTATCCCTGGTTATGATGGTCCAAAAAAAGATCATTCAGGACCAGCTGCATGCCAAGGCATGTAGTTTTTATCTTTTAAATGTTAAGCTGATCTAGTTTATTTCTTAATTCTAGGAAGCATTGTTCAAATTTATTACACCAGAAGTATGTGTGCTTGCAATTTTTTTATTTAATAGACTCATTTTTACTTCAGGCGACGAATTAAGTTACTACAAAAGAAATTCCTGACCCAGCACACACAATGGTTGCGAAGTCACTAGCAATTACTCACATGGCAATGCTTTTGAGGTGAAATTCATTCTGTCTTTTCTATCTAGGCCAGTAGTAGTAGTAGCAGTAAAGGTTGTGTAGTGCGTATTAAATCTTATTCTGTCTTACATAAGCTAAGTTATCTTTCGTCCCGTTGAAGGGATGCTTAGATTTTGTTTATTCAGTTCTACGACATGCAACATATTTGATTCAAAATCGACGTGCTGAAATAGCTATGGCATACTAATATGCTAATCAAATGTTAGATAGTTGATTAGTTGTCTACAATGTGAATAGTGAACGTTTAGATGCTGGAGAAGAAAATGTGAATTCAACATCTTTTAATTCAGACTAATATATCCAAGGGGGAAAAACTCATTCGGGCATTCCCCGCCATCTCCAGTCATTCCAATATATTCCTAACTATTCTAAAATTTTCTCAAATAGGGTTGGGCCATTTTTCTAAATGAAACTTTGAAGTAGTGTCAATTAACATGAAACTTAAGATGTTTTTTCTTCTTAACACTTCACATTTGTAATTTATTTCTAATTGATGATATTAAACTTAATTTTATATTAATGTAAATGGTCTACCCCTACTCTCACGTAGTGTTATTTTTCATAAATTACTGTATCTGTCTTTAGTACCTTGTCATTTTCTAACGGTTATAACTTTTCATTGAAGTCGATTTACATAATGTTAAACTTAGTTAACGCTTATTCACAATTAGTGGTATTAATCATAGAAAACTACGCATTATCCGAATTCAAGTACATAAATAATATGGATGAAATGGAAAAAAATCATTTGAGATGTGGAGTACTTTTATTCTAAACGTACAGCAGGGATTTTATCCCTAGGTCCCCGAAAAATATTTTGTTTTTCTTGAGCAAAGTGATTGTATCTTTTTGATGATCAATCACTTAAGTCATTGAAAGTCTTGCTCTCATCTAACCTCGGCAGTCTGCGATATTCGTGACTCCGAATTATTCTAAATCATCCCCATTTGTACATACTGAATGATTATTTTGTTATAATATTCAAGTAACTTTCAAGGATAAGAAAAATCATATAAACCAGACTAGTTACAGAAATGGTTTACATTCAATTTGATTTCAATAGCATTCAGTGAATTCGAAAAAAAGATACATTTAGTAGTAGTAGTATTTAAATAATCACCTAGCTGAGCGACCAGTCGAATTCTTTACTATCTGTTTTCGTTTATGCTTGGAATCAATTTTCTAAACAGTTTGTCCAGTTTGTTCTTGGCAATAACTAATATATCTATGTATGCATATTCAATCGAAAAAGTACATTTTTGTGAAAGTATACTGACTATAGTGAGTTTCCCAAGATGAGCCCCACGGATTCCAATGAACTTTCGTCCATGATACTGCACGATGTTATAGTAAAAATAGCAAAAGACTTTGAATGCATAGCACTTTCTTGAAAAATTATGTTCATTTTCAGGGTGTGAGTATATATTAAGAGAATACACACCCACATCCCACACCCTCGACAATAACGACAATCATGTTTCTAATGAATTTTAAAGTTTTTGCATATTTTGAACTACTTCAAGACACTAATTCCTAGCTATTAATTGAAAGCCATTCCGAACAATTCGAATGACTCGGACTGAGATTTTCCCCCTTGAATATATCACTTGTGGAAGGTCAATGTTTAGGTGGTAAATTACCCGATACTGCTAATGTTACTATTCAAATTGGTGGTACACAAGTTCATGAACGATATGCAACTAAACAAAATGATTTCGATGAAAAAAAAGTATTCGTATTATTTCTAAATGTTCATTGGATCAAGATATTAGGTTCTGTATAGAGATATTGACGATGATATTCAAATGAGTGAATTTGCTTTACAAAACAACGTTCCTTTGGAACTTGCTGACCTAAGTATACGTAGTACAGTTGGACCATGAACAATACATGTTTATGATAAACTATGTGTAGTCATTCTTTCAAATAAGTGATAGTAATAGAATCATGCACTATGAGTGCATTAAAAGATTTAAATGTAAAACATGCTGTTTACTTTCAGTGTGGCATTATATATAATACGTAGCTTTGATTCGTATTCCATATCGTTTTAAACAGCTATTTCGAGAATTTATTCTAATGAAAAATCGGTTATTCAAACATTACAATCTTATCATCCAATAATTCATGTGCAAGTATATATATATACTTGAATTAACATACGAAACTTTTTATTTGATCATTTAGTTTAATCAACTCATTAACTATCTTGATCCACGACTTGAATATATTCGTGTCATTATTATTGAATGGTCAACAAAATTCTCAATTTCCATAGCACGCACTGTTTCACCAGATAATCAATATAGTTCACGTTTACTCAACGCTCGGCGTTGTGAAAATTTCGATGATTAATTCAAATCTTTTGTTTGGAACTAGATATGGATTTGAAATTTTCTCTATGGAAAGAGCACTGAAAGATGTACCGCTCCTAAAACGTTCAGCTGTCAACATTATTGCGTTTGATCAGAACCATCCTCTCAAAAACTGGGTTTTTCAGAAAAAGCTATCTCCCAAGAAATGGATCTCCTTGGAAGCTGATATGTAGAAACTAGAAGTATTCTCACTACGCTACAACCCTGCGAAAAAACTAGCGTGGCATCTCAAAGAATGACCCTAGGAGACTTATCAAAATATACCAAAAGATGCCCTAATCGACTCTCCCCCAACGATTCCCCGGGGAGTCCCCGTAAAATAACGAAATCTCTGGGGAGTCCCTGTCGTGAGTCCCCGGGGACTTTTTATTTGGGGGACTCCCCGGGGATTTCTCTGGGGAGAATTGATGAAATTTTTTAAAATAAAAAAAAACTTTCATTTTTTTAATTTTTAAAAAATTAAGAAGAATTTATTAGTAATTAGATATTTCTTCGATTTTGACCAGATAACTCCCTGGGGAGTCCCCAGGGAGTCCCCGCAAAAGAACGAAATCCCTAGGGACTCACGACAGGGAGTCCCCGGGGATTTGTCAGGGGACTCCCTGGGGATTCTTCTGGGGAGAGTTGACTAGGGTGGGCTTTTTTCTATAGGCACTGTCCCCAGGTTAGCTTAGGAATTGCTCGAAGAGTTGTATTATATAAGATACATTCTACTTAGTTAAAATTAGCATATGATCCTCTATTAGTTTCATGAAAAATATTCTTTAAAAATGAAAAAAAGAAAATCTTTCGAAAAATTGCCCTAGCGGACTAAGGGAAGCTCAACGAATGTAAATTGATCTCAAGAGACCTGGAGGGGAGAAGTAGGGAAATTCTTCCAAAAATGTTTCTTTTTTCATATATTGAGTAATTCATAAAATCCCAACAATTCAATAATTTAAAACGAAAATGTTTTGGTAAATAGCACTTACCGAGATATATGTCGCTGAAGCATTTCAGCTCAATTAGTTGAGTTGTTCTTGAGATAGAACTCCAATAGGATTCGCTTTCTAGATATCGTGAATGGTAGAAATTTTCGTATAATGCTCATAAAAAAGCTCGTGATTAATATTTTTTTAAACGGTTTGCGTCAAAATTCTTAGAACTCTTCCCTTTACAGCATATTTTTAATTGAGCGCAACATGACGACCTCGATTGAATCGCTTCTGTGTGAATCCGTCGTGACTTATATGGACTGGCTCATGTGTAGCAGTGATCGAAGAAAAAATGATGCTAGAAGAATAAAATGCATTCGATAGTATAACACTAATTCGTAGATTGATATCGTTTTTTCACTTAATTTTGGTGTTTTCAAATAAGAATACTGATTGTCCAATTCACTCTAGGTTAATTAACTGGATATCCAGTAGTGTTTGGCACCCAATCGGACTGATGTTCAGTGATTGAGTCGCGACTGGAGGGTGCATCGCTACTCTCACGAAAGCGGTTGAAATTAGCTGAAATCAAATGAAATCACGTTTTAATTTCGGAAATCAGAAATCACGAAATCAGTTTGTTCCCCCTTGTAACAATCATTAAAAAAAAAAGAATTAACCGAATGATTTTAATGCCAAACTGCATCGTATATCATATTTTTACGACATTTATCTATCTGTGTACCGTTATGACAATAAATTAAACATTGAAAAAACAATGAAGTTTTTTTTAGATGGAGCAGGAAATAAAAAAATATTAGACAGGTGGCTAATTGATGCATAAGAAAATTTTTCTATTCTTGACATTGAAATAATGAGTTTGATTCTAAAATCTAAATGCATGAAAGTCAAAGAAATGATTGTTTGTTTAGTGACGACTTTTTGGAACTTTTCAGATGAGGTGTATAATTATGATCGAAACAAATTAAGTATTTCTAGTTGAATTTTTTTCTAAAAATTCAAGCAAACACATTATACTTTTTATCTGTTCAGATGTAATTATTTCTACTTCAGGCTGCTGCAGACAAAGTTAGCCTACATTAATTTATAGTATACATAAAAGTGTAGTATTCTTATAATAACAACCTTTAATTATATTTTCCTACGTAAGCATAGAACTAAAACATAAATATTGAAGGATCATAACATTCTATTTTGTTTTTCATTCTAATTCCATTATACTAAGAATATTAAAAATTGTATATTGATTGAAGATCTTTGATGTACCAGAAGTACAAATAGCAAACGTATGTGAATAGATATGATTACAATCAGCAGGATATATATTTTTAGATAGTGCAACACAAGCTCCGTTGTCATCGAAGTATTTATAAAATAAATGAATAGAAAAAAACTATTGTTTTTTATATCATTTTACTATGATAAAAAAAACAATCAATTTCATATATAAACTAGTGTGAAGTTTACTATAAAACTTTCACATTAGTCTTTTCTGATTGAGGGCAAAAAATGGTAAATGTAAATAAAAGTTGATACGACATAAAACGATATCAAGTGACTGTTTGCTTAGATTTGTCCGTTCTTCTATATGACTGTCAGAATTTCATTTATTTTTCAGCTCATGTTGATAATTCAAAATTCAGATACGTAGAAGGATAACGAAGAACATTCATTAGCTATAAAAAAAACAAATGAGGAAACATCGGATTCGCATCCGATTGTTACGTGTAATGCAAAAAATGAGTCGATTTATATATGTTTTGAATAATTCTGAGAAAAATTTGTTTTTGAAAACATCCCTGTACCCCCCCTCCGTCAGGAATGGTCTGGTCAATAATGACAATTTTTTCGATAACTCAACCATTTCTTGACGGATCCTTCTCATCTTCGAACTTGACTGAGATATTGATGAGATCATTCTGTGTACAAAATTTCATGACAATCTGATCAGCCTTTCAAGAGTTATTGTGTAAACGGCCGGACGGACACACTGACCGATTCTATAGTGTACTCACTTTTTTTTTGAGTACACAAAAAAGATTAAATCAACAACCTAAAAGCTAATTACTTTGTTGCAAAATATGATGTAAAACATCCATTGCACCAGTTATCAATGTTAATGTCGAACATAATTCAAAATATAGATCAAATGTATGTTCTATATCCTAGATCCTTTGTGATCCAACAAATCTTTCTTAACTATACTTAAATTCATCTTAAAATGAATGAATCCTTATCTTATCAAGTAATGAAGTTATGTAGGGACTTCGATCAAAACGTAAGCATACTAATCCATGAGTTAAATTTGAAATAATTTCAAGAAACATCGTCATTTGTTCCAGTGCTGATTTACAAACACTTGCATCTATTATTTTATTACGATCAGTGAATATAGTATGCACTAGAAGAAAACTTCACCATCATTTCGTTGAACGTGTAGGCAACGATTTGCCAAAACTTCAAAGATAAACAACACATTGACGATAACTTGTTTTTCAAACACTAAATAAAAATACATTGACCAATGAATCATGTTTTGGATTCAACAAAAGTTATTTTTCTACTTTTAACTGTCGTAAAAGTATTGCAATATTCATTTGATACACATTTCGATTTATTTGTTGAACTGAAATCGGAAAAATTTCAACTTTCTCTACATTTTTGAACAAACATTAATAAATCATTTAACTAATTCTAAATCGAAAATAAATTAAACAATTTGCTTCACTGCTTTTCTTATTCAATTATTTATTTGACTTCTATTTTCATTCATATTTAAAATCTGATAAGCAGCTAAAGATGAACAACAAATATCTTTGTCAAGTTTTTTTCAGCTTTGGATCAACTATCTATTAAAATAAATTCTGTAGAAACAAAAAATACCTTCTCAGATCGTTCTAAGAACATGTAAACTATGAATATAGATTGTTTAACTTTGAAATGTATCATTGATTGTTAATTGTGGTTTAATTAATGAATGTAATCGACAGAATAATGCTCAAACTAAAACATAAAGAAAATTCCATGTTTTCATATCATACATTCATTGTTGAGCATAGAGTTATGTTTGACAAATAGATCTAATGTTTCGATAATAGAGCATAACAGAAATCCAATATATCAAATGATGATGGTTGATCAGTTGGTGGAGATTCATCGTATTTTAAAGACTTAGAAAATATGAATTATATAATCATTATTAAATCTAATTTTTCTGTTTAATGAATTTGTGAAAATATATCGAACTTGATATTTTAAAACTAATATATTGTCATGAGATTACTCTACACCTTTTTCTATTCGTTTGGTCGAAGAATGAAAGCATAACCTCAAATTTAATTTTAATTGATTTTATGTGAGAATAGGAATTTTTCTTTAAGANTGTGAAAATATATCGAACTTGATATTTTAAAACTAATATATTGTCATGAAATTACTCTACACCTTTTTCTATTCGTTTGGTCGAAGAATGAAAGCATAACCTCAAATTTAATTTTAATTGATTCAATGTGAGAATAGGAATTTTTCTTTAAGAATAGAAATGAATTATTTAATCGATTAAAAATAGTCTATATATGTAACAATATTATTCAGATCTAATTAAATCAAAACGAACTGCTTAAAATGCCATAGAAAAAATAGTATTTATTTTTCCATCATTTTTTCTAAGTTAACAAAAAGAAAACGATTCAATCGTTAATAAATTAAGGAGAAATCATTCATAAAAGTAATAAGATTACAATTGTTTTCAACTACTCGACTAAATACATTTACAAACAGCTGCTATTTTCTTTTTTTTAAAGTGGCAATGATCAATATTTTTATTGAAGATGATCCCACTAATATTCATCACTATTTCATCAAATTTTACAGTAAAATATTGCTCTAATGGATCGAAATATGTTGCATATTATCGGCACAATTTTTTGATGGTAACTAATAAAAAGAAATATCAAATCTGTCAAAACGTTTGGCATAGATTCTGAAAGTGTCTATTTAGATAGTTTTCATATATCAGTCTGATTTAAATAGAGTAACAGATGAATTCATTAATGGTAAATATTATCAATAGTGATCGTTAGAAATTACTTGTTGAGTAAAATATAATGATGTAGAGACAGTGAATTTTCGTTTCTTTTTATCTTTTCGTCAGTGAACACATGTAAGTGTTAACTGAAAAATAGAGTAAAATAATTTCATCGTTTCAATTGCACAGAGACTAATATTATTTATTCTTATGATTCACAATAATGATTTGAAAAGATCTTCGATAATCAAAAATTCACGAATAAAAGAAAATATCTTCTTTGATACTTTCAATAATGAACATAATTGAAAAACATATTTTCAAAATGTTTATTCATTAAAAAACATAGAATAAAACAGAGAATAATGTTCAAACTGAAAACAATTGAAAATTGCCATTGTGATCGATTCCGATAGATAGGCCTATTATGATTCTTTCATTCTGCACAGGTGCAGATGAAACACAAACGATCAATTAGTCGAGTATACGTCAATATGTTACTGTATGACATAATTGATTTATCTCGATGATGATGATAACTACTAATTATAGCACTGTCACATTGTTGATCAATCATCCAAAGTGCAATTGATAGATAATATCAATTGTCTATTTCAATTCACCAAAAAATGACTATAAATAGTTACAACTTTCAACGTAAAGTATCATTCCCTCTTATCTTCTTCTTCTTTTATAATAATATTATGTATATATATTTTATTTTTTAACTATTTTAGCTTCTATTCATACTGGCTATTGATCAACATCACGGGTAAGTATAGTTTTAGTTCTTTTAATTTTATTTTTTCTTTGTCTCAGCTTTTTACCCCATTTATTTATTTTAATTTTATATGATTATAATTCTATTTTATTTTCGTTTTAGTTAATAATTTTATTTTTTTCTATTATCTATTTTAGTGACACAAAAGAGTAAGTATAACTTTTTTGTATATATTGTATATATTTTACGTCCTACGGAGGCCTTCCATACATCGGCGTGAAACTGGCCAAGCCTACTTTGGTGCCCATAGCACGTACAGGCCGCATATAGATCTTCCTGTTGTATGTTCTATACACGCTAGATCTATGTCTGTACGTGAAGAGCCTTGGCTCTCTATAGCACCACCAAGGTAGTTCTTGGTCGCGCGAGCAACTATTAGCTGTTAAGCAAAAAAACAATTATTTTTCATTCCAATCAAATTCATTTCTTATTTCATTTAACAAATAAATAAATAAAAGAAGAAGAAAAGAAACATATGACGTAATCTTATATTTTAGCTTTTTTCTTTTCTTTGAAGCGAAAGAGTAAAAGAAGATTTCTTTTTTCTGTTCATTTATTTCAAAGTATAGAAAAAGAAACGAACAAAGAAAAAATAATTCACAAGTCTTATTCGATAGAAAATCGTTGAACACGACTATTACCTGCATCAGCGACATAGAGATTACCATGTCGATCGAAAGACAAACCGATGGGGCTGTATAACTGATTTGGTTCTGCTCCTTTACTATTTCCACCCACAATTACAGCGCCTTGTTTCTTGTCTCCTTGAGTCCAACGCATTACACGATCATTATTCGAGTCTGCTACATAGAGTGTACCCAACGTATCAACGAAGATTCCATTAGGATAATACAATTTTGTCAGAGCATTCCCTTCATTTTGTCCTCCAGCGACCACAATACCTTCTGTTGCACCTTTATTCCATTTCATTACACGATGATTGTTGCAGTCTGATACGTACACTGAATGATCTCGGTCGACAAAGAGATATGTCGGCCAGTTGAGTTGATTGAGTCCATCACCTTGTCCATTTCCACCAGCTACGAGAGTGTAATTCTTCTTATCCAATTGATATCGTCTTACTTCATGTTTTCCGGTGTCAGAGACGTAGAGATTTCTCTGCTCATCCATTGCTAGTTCATAACAATTGATGTTGTCGATGAGTATTTCACCTTGTGTTGTACCACTACGACGAGACCATCGTACAACTCGTCGATTTCCATAATCGCAAACAATGAGACTATCCGTCTCTTTGTCAGTTAATACATCAGTTGGACCATTCAATTGATGTAATCCATTTCCTTCGCCTTTACCACCAGCAACAACTTGTCCATTCGTTGTATCACCGTTCTTCCATTGCATGATATGATGATTCCCGCGGTCAGCAATAACCACTGTTTGATCATCATCAACGAAGAGACCAAAAGGTCTGCTGAGTTGATTAGTGGCACCCCCATACCCGTTACCTCCAGCAATAGTCAGCCCGTTCTGCTTCCATGTAGCATTAGCAGGAATACTAACTAGAAGAGAAAACGTATAAGAATCAGATGAGATCTTTCTCTTTCTCTCGAAAGTATCGAGTAAAATTCTTTGAATAGATCATTCTTTCTTTTTTTTGCTAGAAATTCCTCAGAATAATCTATATACTGAAAGATTATTCTATAGCACAAGAATATAGAGATTCTCTCTAATGCTCTTTTTTCTTGCATCAAAATAGTTCTATATTTTCTATGAAGATATATGAGCTTATCATATGCGTACGTTGTTGTATTATTTTCCTATCTTGAGGATGTCAATTTACAGTTGATGTTTGTTTAACTTCGTGAAAAGTTAATTTAATTCTAACGGGTGGGCCATAAAGAATTGCCCTCTTAGTATTTTTCATAAATGTACTCCTTTATTCGTATGGTAAAATATCTTTTACTATCATAAGATGGCGTTTGAAATTCTCTATCAGAATATATATGATTGAATTTGAAAATCATTTCGAACACCGGGAACGAAAATGAAAAGTAAAGATCTTCAACTAGCCGCAAGAAAGAAATATGAAAATGGTGATGGTCCAACGAAAATTTACCGCGATTTAGCCGGAGTTGTTTCATTAAGAACAATTCAGTTATGGGTTAAAATGCTCAACGAAACAGGCTCTATCGATCTGTCCCATTCCCCTGGTCATCCACGCACAGTACGAACAAAAGTAAATATCTCAAAAGTTAAATACCGTCTTGCTCAGAAGAAACAGATTTCATCAAGACGGTTAGCTGCTGAGATCATACAAGAAAATCAAACAACCAAGGCTCACTGACCTACAAAAAAAGAAGAGGGTTAAATTCGCAAACTGGGTTTTAAATCATTACACCAAAAACGACACCGAAAGATGACTTTTTTCTGATGAAAAATATCTTGATTTAGACGGTGTCTATAATGTTCAGAATGACCGTGTGTGGGCGATCAGTAGAGCAGAGGCTGAGAGACAAGGTGCTATACACCAAAAAACAAAATTTCCAATAAAAGTTATGGTGTGGCTCGGTGTATGTGCACAAGGTCTCACTGAACCTGTAATCATAGAGCATGGAACCATGAATGCTGAAAGATATATCAACGAAGTGCTTCACATTGCTCTAAGGTCAGGTAATCGAATGTTGAGAGACGATTGGACTTACCAACAAGATGGTGCAAAGCCCCACATCCATAAAATGGTTCAAAAATGGTGTGCTGATCATTTTCCTTCCTTCATATCAAAGGATCGTTGGCCGCCAAATTCACTTGATTTATGTCCACTAGACTATAGTTTATGGAATGAACTAGCTGGATCTATGGATTGGCACAAAATAGCAACAAAAGAAACACTGATAAATGAAATAAAATGTTCTGTTAAAAAAATTGAAAAAACGAAAATTTTACATTCTGTACACGATTTTACTATACGATTGCGTCAAATCCAGAAAAACGGAGGAGACTATATTCGTTAAATAATATATACCACATTGTGCAGAATTTCAAGCGCTTCTTTTTTGATAAAAAGATATTTTCATTAATCGCATTCTGTAGCAAGAAATCTCCAAAATACTAAGAGGGTAATTCTTTATGGCCCACCCGTTAAATTAAATTGCTACGAGGAAAATACGTGACTTTAACACAGTAGTAGTAAATATACTAAATGAGAGGACAACGTAGTAGTTTAGGTTAATATTTGTTCAAAATAGTCAAAAAATTTCTCTACAGATTATGCAGGATCCGTCACCTTTCCTTTCTTCTTCAAAAACATCGGGATGCTCATAACTATATATATATTTAATAACAAAATTCGTAGAAGAATGACTATATAATTTTATCAAATATATTTGACTTTAAATAGTAGCAATCAAGTCAAGAACTATGTTTATCTACTCGGTTTCAAAATTTAGTTAAATTAAAATGTGACACCCCTATTTCGTATGATCAAAAAATATATTTTTGCTAGAATCTTTTTCGCTTTCTCTTAAATAGAACATTTCTTACTTCTAGAATATTTTTGACTTATAATTATAATGGAGCAATAGAAATATATATTGGAATCAGAGGAATAATTCTCGCTTAACCCTTTGTGTCCCGACTTTTTTTTTACTGAATTTAAGCTTACAAAAACATACTAGTATGCATCTAGATGATACAACGACCCATGTAGCCGATAATGGATAAATAATGGAAAATGACTCATTGTTTTCCATTATTTAAAAAAAACATGAATTAATGCATTATAATTAGTTATTTTTTGACTTTTCAATGCATTTCAATGCATTATCAGGTATATGTAGAAATTGAGGATAAGGCATTATTATTCAATGCAATATAATGCATTATTTAGAGCAATGTTTTTAAATTAGAGAATTCACAATTTTCGTAAAAGAGATACTGAAAAAGTGATTTCAGGTAGATATTTGATTTGTTCTAACTTTCTGTGTATCGAGCGCTTTTCAATAAGAGTCGTGCAAGTTAAAGAGCCAACTAATAAAAAATATTACCTGAGTTACAGCGTTCAGAGTACTTTTTCAATCCATTTTCCCCAATAATGAAACCCTACACTATTGAAAACTTGTGTCAAAATGTGATGAGGTATATCAGATTATCCTTTCAGTTTCGAAAATATTTTTCCAGGTAAGCCGAAGGGTTTCTGAGCTTATTCAATCGCTAAAATGTGCACTAACGAACCGAAACCGATCTCGAGTTTCTATTTGATGAAATGAAAGGCTACTAAAGTTTTGAATGAATATTCTGTAAAATGAAAGAGATCACAATACTCAAACGCCTCAAAAGAAGTTTTTACTATTCGTCATTGCTCAGTTTCGGATGTAACTAGTGAACTAAAACTGCTCACAGTATCAAATATAACTGATTAGATCATGAATCATTATGTTTTCCAAATCTGAAACCATTTTAATATTATTGAAACACCCTTACGTCATATATATGTTCTTGAACTGTTCTCGCTTTCAATTACAATTCTACATGATCCAACAGGTAAGTTTGAATTCAATAATAGTAAAATTGTTTATTCATTGTCTTTTGTCTTAAGCTCTTATCGATCTGCTCGAAATGGTAAGTTATACAGTTCAATATTAAAGTTATTTTGATTTCTTTTTCCTGTGTTTTAGATTGACATCGATTATGATCGAAACGGTAACTTCGAATTTAATAATAAGCTTATTTATTCATTAATTGTCTTTTGTTTTAGATTCTTATCGATATGATCAAAATGACATGTTATGGGATATATATGAGAGGGCTGATGAAAGTTAAGGGGTTAAGTTAGAAAAATAGATTAAGGTTAAAGGGTTAAGTTAAGGGGATGGATGTGCAGAACCGCAGAAATACAACCCATGTCATAAAAGTGACGCGATTTTTATGACATGGGAATTACAGTGATTGGATATCAATTTAATAGTATTATATAGATCTGTGTAGGAAATGCTTAATATGAAGTTTTCAATGTATTATGATGCATTACTATAAAAACAAGCATTTGGATGCGCTGATAAATCAATACGTTGCAATGGATTATATTAAAAATAATTCATTATAATGCATTAAATAGGTTGCATTATGATGTAATTGCATGCATTGCATTTCTATTGTAAAATAATGCACTGCAATGTCCATTATTTCATAAAATCGGCTACATGGGGAAGCCTTTGGTTACATTACATAAAAGGAATTGTGATTGTATGACTGTATATTTAATTATTTCAATGTTGATATACATAGTGTTTTGATGATACAAAGAAAAACAATTTTTCACACATAAACAAACATCACATCTGTTATTTTTTCTTCTTCTTCTTTCGTGCTACAATAAGCACATTGACGACGAGTTGAAATAACTTCTGGCATATGAGCTAAGAGTTTTGGTTTTTCACTGTTTTCTTTGTCACTAATGCTCTTTTCGATATGCGAACCTTCTTCTGATTAACTTATTGCTAAAGGTCGTCCTATCCTTTTTCTACTAAAATAATTACTTATCAGTGCAGTACTAATAGACGATATATATTCTATACCGTAGTAATATTACTATTGGAAAGATTTTTATAATAAATAAATGACTTTACTAATGACATACCAAGAAAATGAAAAAATATTCTCATCCAATTTCTCTTTGACTTTCGATCTATAGTATAATACTTTATTTTTTGGTCAGATAAATCTACATCTCCCATGTATTTATTATACTGAACAATTGCTAATGGACAAGAAATTTGCTTTCTATTGCCGTCTTTATCTCGTCGACTAACTTCACTCTCAACTGCAGGATCGAAATAGTTTCATGCAATAAATACTTCTTTCTTGTCCATCCATTTTATTACAGAAACTCCATTAGATGTTAGATATCGATAATCGGCTCTCTCAAGTTGTTGTCCTTTCTTCAATTTAGTTGAAAAATATTTTCTATCGGAATGAATTGTACCGGTAGCTGAAACTTTTTTTCTCCTCAGCGTGTAGAGTAATTGTAAGGAAGTAAAATAACTATTATCAAAAAATAATTGACGATTCTTCATTTAAAAACTTGAGTTATTAACTTTCTATTCCCAATCGTCCATTGAACTTTGCCTGAATTCTTCTTCGACTAATGAATCATCGTCTTCGGAATCACTTCTTTCAAGTTCATCAGAACTAATTGAACTATCATTTTCATCGGATAAGGTTTCGTCAGAATCTGAATCCATTTACTTTTAGAAAACGGTTACGGTACGGTTAGGTTTTCGTCGTTACACAAAGGCACAATTAGTCGAAACACGACATTTTCAAAAGCTTAGGTTTTTGAAGAAAACTTTCTGAAATGAAATACACATATCCATAGGCGGCGAAACGATTTCAATCTAGGGTAGGCTCAATTTTCCAGCGAAATGATGTCAGGAAGATAGTGAGAAAATGGCCCTCATCATATTTTTTCAATGCTAGACACCATATACCTTCTTGCTAGATTTTGATTCTGTATAAGTGGGATAACTTTAGAGTGCTTTATTTTTTTTAGATAAAACAAGTAATAACGAAGTATCACAGAACAACTACTTAAAAATAAAACGAATCTAAAATATAATAAAACCACACAGCACCAAAAAATGTTTTTCTATTTTCATTCTTTGAAATAAAATCAGAACAGACGCTCTTTAAATCAAGTGAATCGAATTTATCTTTATGAATGTGAGGAATAATAACGTGATTTAAACGTTGTTGACTCATTGTGCAGCGTAAATACGTTTTTATTCTATTAAGAACACTGAGCGATCTTTCGGCAGTGGCTGTTGTTACAGGTACTGTCAAATATAATGTTGTGTAATAATGCGTCATCTGTCATGACAACAAAAACTAAACTATAAGAAGATACGTTTACATGTAATAGAGCCTACTCAAGCGTTTAATTCTTATAGTTTGAGCCTATCAAAGTCTATCCACTTTTATTCTAGGGTAGGCTTGTGCCTACCCACGCCTAATGGCTCCGCCGCCTATGTTAGAGTAGTAAGCGAGCGCACTTAAATATTACAACAGTTGTCGAGGAATTACCTGGAGATTTCACACCAAATCAGAATGTTCGCGGAAAATTATCAAGATGCCCTCGGAGAGACTATACCATTAGTTGATCACATCAACTCATACAAATCACCAAAGTAATCTATATATGGGTGTATAATTACGGATAGATATATGCATAGACATGGGAGTGGTCACTCGTTATATAACGCGCACTTTCCCTTTTTCAACAGGTAGGGAAATAGAAAATGAAATCGAGAAAGAGAAAAAAGCGAGTATATAAAA
>CAJNYU010000882.1:0-107078 GCA_905331475.1 Rotaria socialis | reverse complement strand
CCCCCCCCCCCCACCCCCCCCCCCACCCCCCCCCCCCCCCCGGCCCCGCCCGCGCTGTGGCCGAAATTTCTACCTATATATATCTCAGCACTCCTTTCAGATCGTGTTTCACAAAATCTATTTCAATCTCGAAAAAAAGGATGATGATGCTCAGAAAAAAACGGTCCTCTCGAAAAACGGAACTTAATCTCTCCAAGGCTCCCATAAACAATGAGCAAGCATCCTTTCTAGTAGAATTCTTCCCTTAAACTTTGCTGTCACTGAGACTGGTTCTGGACTGCCACATATCTCAGATATCGTGAAGTTGACAACCTTCGAGAGAAGCCGCTGATGCATCTCCTTATGGATATGCGACATCTCCCTTGCAGAAGTGAAAACGTAATACACCACATCTCCCCAAGTAGCATGAACTCGTGTGATATCTAGCATCTACAACTTCTCCAGGCGCTTCTCATCGTCTCCGATTTCTAGGATGTGTGAAACGGTGTTGGGGCCTATAGTGCGAGCTCATAACAAGATGATATATGCATTTTCGGTAGACTCAATTTTCACTTATTCATGAGCTGTGCCAGGAAAGGGGGGGGGGCTTATTTTCGAAGAAAATGAAAGTGGACAAAAGTCGTGAAAATTTCTGTGAATCCACCTGTTTTCGAGCGCTGGTTTTAAATACCGTATTATATCTGTTGATTTGTTGGATTTTCTGATTCGAATCGGCAAAACAGAAAAGAAAACAGGCATTAAAACGTGTATGTCGGTTGATGCCTGTGGAATCCTTTTTCTGGTCGATGTTTTTCTTTCGATGGATGCCTATCGATTCGTAGTGCCTAAAAGCCGTTATCGAGTCATGCCAAAGCCAGAGTCGTGGACTGTTAGCATGGATAGGTCGTCTCTGTATCCAATGCAAATGATAACCCATGATTTACATACATTATAGATGTATGGCCTATATAAACTTGTATCGATCACTATTTCTCTTGACTGTTCACATGCAATCTTGCAGCCCTTTTGAAACCCTATCAAACGATGCTAATACTGGCTCGACTGATCACGTTCTTGTATGAGAAAAACCTAATTAGCATGGACGTATGAACTCGATTTGCATGCAACATTTATGCACTCATTTGACAGAACCAGTCTCAGTGAAAGCAAAGTTTAAAGGAAGAATTCTACTAGAAACGATGCTTGATCATTATTTATAGGTGTGTTAAACAGATTAAATCAGGTTTTTCGAAAGCTCAAATTTCTCTTAAACATGACTACTCAACTTTATAATTAATGCCTAATCGATTTGCTTACGTCTGTAAGGAGTGGGGGCGTTGCTTTGCTGGTGAGTCTAATGAGGATAGAGACTGTTTGCTAAGGTTCTTAATGATAGCTCTATCTGGTTGCTTGTGCCTGTAATTGTAGCCCCCTGTGTTGCTAGCTTCTGTAATGAGCACGCCTTGCATTTCGTGAAACAAGACGTAAAAGGGGTGTTAAAGTGTATAGGGTAGAAATTTGAACCCATCCACTACTTCCCACCTTCCAGAACCTGACAGACGCCCCAGAAAAACATCATAGGCCAATACAGGTGACTTCGAAGGACGATCGCAGACCCTGGCAGAAAATCTTCAGAGAACATCACAGACCGTTGTAACGATTTTGGATAGAAGAAATATTCGTGCACATGAAATTACGCTTTATTTTGTTATTCATATCATTTATCGCATCGATAACATTTAATGGCCGCACTTCACTACTCAACTATTACAGAGAACGAAAGGGAATCGAAGATAGCGGCAACTATCTGCGTACAATCTAAAAGAAACATTTCTACAGAACCTGTATCTAGGATAAGAACCTTTGGGGTTTTGTAGTTTTACAGAACCTAAAAAGGTTTAGTAGATAAAGATCTGAGTTTTTTCAGATTCTGTAAAACTGTGCAAAACCCCAAAGGTTCTTATCCTGGATACAGGTGCTGTAGAAAACCTTTTTTTAGGGTGTAGGATATCAAAATAAGGACAAAAGGAATCGGACGATGTCTAAGATAAAAAGATACAGCTAAGAAGCGCAAAACATCATCCATACAATTCGCTCGGGAAGAACATTACAGCAATGATAAGCGGCCATCAGAGATCATCGGAGACTTATAGAGGACCTTCGGGGGTACCACAGTCTATGAAATACGGTCTTAGAGGCTAGTACAGATCATCACAGGCAGTGAAAGATGAGCTGTCGCACAAAATCAACAAAAAATCCATTGTATATAACATTTCCATGTGATTACCAGCAGTGCCTATATCGTGTTTCACATTTTTAATCCCAGAGGGATTGTGCTGAAACTTTTTTAATAGTGCCTAATTCAAAAAAAGGAAGATATGGTAACCTGATTAATTCAGTTGCTAATGAGCAGAATGTTACAGTCATTAGTTTCTATAATCAGGAGGAGAGGAAGATCACAAAAATCTCACTTTTCAACTTACACGGCCCTTTTTCTTCAAAAATACATGCAAGGTCCACAAAAATGAGTCGATCACTCTATATCTTTTTTTACTTAAATCGGCAGACACGCGACGCATGACGTCAAATGACTTTTACCATGATAAGTTGTTCGGTTATATCTTCGAATGATAGCCATGAATCGATGAGATTGTTTTGTCAAACATGTATCTGAATGTTCTCTAGCGCCCGTGTCTACTCGTATTCAATTTAAGACTAGATGATGTGTATTTCCCATTCACTATGATGATAGCTTTGCTGTGAGAGAACGCATCACTCAATTGAGGAATTTCAGTCTTCTTTAACTTTCGATTCTTTAATTTTTCGTCAAACATCGAAGTCCATGAAGATTTTGCAAACTAGCCAACTTTCCAGACTTCTTCATAAGAATAGCTTCTACCGAAAAATAAGATTGAAAAATGCTTATTCAAATCTGCAAGTTTATAATTGGCTACATTTTCGATATAAATAATTACTCTTTTACTTTTACTAAGCGATTTTGAACAATACATGCATGTCAGCATGGAGTGGTTCTAGAACTGTTCTGCTTTATCTCTCAAATTCAACGGCATTTTCTTATACACTCTTTCAATATACATTTGTTGCCACAATGATCAGTACAACACTGGCATTTGCTCTCCGTCAAGACCCTAGCTATTGGTGTCTCAATGATATTTCTGTCATCGGCAATGGACAACAGATTTGGCAAGATGGTGGTTTTGAAACGAGTCCGTTGACTCAGTACCACACTTACTGCAATCCGAACGCGGCTGCAGCTAGCGGTGTCATATCGGCGACGTGCGCTCATTCGGGCCATTACAGTTTCTACGATGGTTCTGTAAGATATTCAGATTATCTTAGTCAATCGTTCACAACGGTGGTCGGCCAAAGCTACAGCATCAGTTTTTGGCTTGAAAATCGGGGTGGTCCTATAAACAGTTTTATCGCTATCATTACCACATAAACCATGCACTCAAAGTTCCATTTCTGAAAAATATATTTCTTGACTTATGTAACAATTATCAAATTCTACTACTTTCTCTTCACACTCGGTGGGCCATAAATAATGATGCCATGAGTGCTTTGTGAATATCATCGCAAATTCTAATCGTTCACACATGTGATTTTTTTCAAAAGAATTCTCGTGCAATGCTTCATAAGGCTTCATCAAAAGTTTAACTATACGCTCGATTCAGTTATATCAGTCTTATTTTCCCTAGACGGAAAAGATAGGGCTTAAATACCGAAATTCACCTGTGCCTGTCCGCTTGACTGTATCACCCATATCAAGTGATTATTATGGTATAAATGGAGGAGAATGAACAATTGCAGAACTTTTTCCCTCTAGTTTCAAGTCTTTTGGTTGATTGACGAAGGTCGAATCGGTATATAAAAAAGGGTCAAATAGTTTCTCATAGGAGTTGGAATTTTTTTTGTAGAACAGCTATCTACAAGCTTTTACTATTCAACAAATTTTTGTATGCAATCGTAGTTCTATTTTTCTACCATGGTATTTATATCCAATTGATAAGAAATGCGTACTTACCCATGTCGCACAAACCAATCGGAAACCGTCGGTTAACCGCGGTTAATTTTTATAAAAATCGGTTGACCGCGGTTATCTAGGCCATTTTAGCGACTTTCCAGCGTAAAAATCGGCGGTTAGGTGCCCGGTTAACCGGACAAGTAGTCGGTTCATCCTCTATTAACCGGTTATTTATTCGGTTAACCGGGCGCTTAGCCGACGGTTTTCGATCGGTTTGTGCGACATGGGCAGTCAGCAAGGGGGAAACATCGTAATTTTGTACTTTAAGTACTTTGAGGTACTTTGAAATACTTTTGTACTTAGTTGTGTAGTTCAAAGTAGAAAAGTACGTCGTTTTACCCTTTGATAGGTTTTCATTCAGACACTAGAACATGTCCAATGGTATTGAATCTGCCTCCTACCCAGGTGAATGAATCCGACAACGGATCTTATCGAATCCTATGGGATCCGACATCGGATTCGACTGTAGGCCCGTGTCCAGGAATCCCATAAAATTTCGTCGGTTTTACTGAAACACATATGGTATTCGGTATATTCACTGTCTGACCCTTGTCGGAATCCGATAGGATCCTACTGTCGGAAAGATTCTCCTTGGATATCACGACAAATATGATAGACATTATTTTTTAATCATTCCGATTACATACTTGACTCTCTTTACCACAGGCATCGAAAACACTAGTTGTTCACACAATTGCTAAAACATTCATTTAATTCTTCTACAGACGAAATTGATCGGCATTTTAGTTTATTCTCAGCAAGTTTATTTTAAACGAGATCCAACGGTTTAGAGAGTCATTCTAGAGTGTTTCAAGAATTTCATTCTAGGATTGCTAAAAGATCTTTCAATGTTTATAAACAATTCCTGAACAAAGTATTATGCTAATGAGAATACTAGAAAATTAAAACAATTTAATATTCTTACAATATCGTATCGTGTGTTACTCGAGTACGTTTGCATCGTACTTCTAATTTATTTCAGATCATAGTTATTAATTTATCTGCAGATGTTCTCGTAAAATTTTATGTATTTTCATAATTGTTAAGTCTAACCAATTCTAAACAAAAATATTTAATCGCCATTTGCTTTCAATGTTATGTTAAAATATGATGCCAAAATCGCAGTAAAGCACTTTTCTCTAAAAATCTGTTGAAGGTGTATACTGCTAACATAGCGACTAAGTTTTCATAGAAATACAATCATCGTTTTTTGGCTGTTGCACGAAATTCAATTGTTTTCTCAATAACTAACTTGAACTTCTAATCAATCATGTTTCAAAATTAGTTACTTACTAACCTATTAAGACTTTTAAGTCGTGCAATCATGATTTATTAAAATTCCTATGAATCGCTTGAAATAAAAACAAACAGTGAATAAAGTAGTTCTTCAGTGATTAACTACACTTTTCCTTAGTATCGAATAGCAATTAATTTCTTTTTGCATATATAAATTCATTAGCCGTTTAAGTAAATACTTTTTTGTTTGTTAATTATATGAAAACTTATTCAAACAAACCAAGCCATAGCTCCTTTGGGACTACAATGCAGAATTCACCAGAGCTATTTAGCTTCATTGTATTAATAAAAAACAAATATCCAACGTAAAATTCTGTGTCGCTCATATTTTTACTCGTACTATTTCTTTTCCTTTTTTGTACTCTATTTCATTCTATTGACGCTTATTGTGATCATCAGTCTGTTGTATATATCCATCATACAGCCAAGCGGTCTCAATTCACTATTAGATACGTCGATAAGGTTAACAATACTGATATTAATAGCTGTCGAAAGCAAGACAGTGATTGATTCAAGCTTTTTCATATCGATCATATGCCGACTGGAGCCAATCAATACATCATTTCCTATCATTCATGAAATCCTGAATGTAAATATCTATGCATTCGATAGTCGAAATGTTCACAAGATCATTCTTATAATGAAATTAAATAATCTAAGCTTTTTTTATTAATTATGTCAGTGAATATATGTTAGGTTTCTCTCGTAAGAGGAACGATATCAGATTCGATTCTATTCCAGACCAAAATGAATATTTTCTAAAAACGTGTCTACAAAACTAGCCAGAAAATTTTTTTCTAAGTGTATCTTTTTTCAAACATTCCGGCAGAGATAGATCCTTTCTTTCCGTTTCGAAAAGAAAATATTTTTCCTGTAACAATCTATTGGCATTATCAACAACAACAAAAACAAGACTGTCTTGTTATTCTCTCTACTTCGTGAATCAGTCTCATTCGACATCCAATGACCGAGATACTTGACATTCGAATCTTCTAATATAGTTGAATTTTTATCTTTAAAACTGTTCAGTAACTTTTCGATTTCTAGAAAGAAATCTATCATTACGACGGAAAAACTGTAATGAACTTGAAATTTTCACTGAACGTTTTCCGTCAATAGAGGATATGCTTACTATCGGGAGTAAAAACGACCAACACTTTATCGAACACATTCTAAACTAATTGATTGTACGTGCTTAGACCGAAATGACCAAACATTCTTCACAAAAATGTTGCTTTAATTCCCTGGATATAACAATGAACGCATGAATAGAAAGCGCTTGAATAATGCATAATTGAAAGTGTTCGACGAACTTAAGAAAAGCATTATAAATTAATATGCTACGCATTATTCCAGATGGAATACTAACTATTTTATTTTATAAATGTTTGACCTCAAGAAAGGCTTAAATAAACTATAAATGACACATGTTAAAAGCTAAAAAACCTATTCGAAACTAGCAGAACAATTGGTTGGGTATTTTCGTTTTTTAGACATATTTACATTCGCCGACACGACGTATACTCACAACAGATTGATTGTCGATATCGTATGTCTCTTCATATCGTTTGTTTACTTGCGCATTACGGTGAAATCTCATTTTAAATAAACCGAATACAACAACAAATTGTATCGGCGAGATTCTTATAAGTAACAAAATCAACACGATCATTTCCGATCGTTTAATATACTTTCGAAAACATGATCTACGATACCGATAATCATTTATTGTTTGACAGAGTCCAACAGTAACAAAGAGAAGACAAAAAAAGAATCTAATTTCACATTAAATTTAGCGCATCTATATTATTCATATTTAAACAGAAGCTTGATTAAAGGAAAAAAAACCAGCCATAACAAATATATGTGTAGACTATTTATAGTACAAAAAAAAACCATCATTCACTATTTTAAATACTGACAGATCGTGCACGACCACAAAGTAAATAAACAACCAAACCTAAATAAAATAAAATAGACTAGATTTACATTTATAATCGTTCTTACCAATAATAGGACAGAAGATAATGAACAAAATCCAAAGAAGTTTTTCAACTATTGATTTGTCTGAACGAAGAATTTCAATCGCAGCGATGATATCCAAAATTAGAATGATCTTTGAACAAAAGAAAGAAAATTTCGATTTTTGGAAACAAGAGAAAATTACTCATTTAAACTTACCAAACCAAGAATCCCACCAACTACTGGTCCAATATAAAAATCTCCTGCTGATACAAATTTTATACACGACAAAATTAGTACCGAAACAGTGGCGAAATTAATTAATAAACCCATCTTAACAGCAGTAACAGGAAAATGAAAACGAACTTTTTATCTAAAAATAATACCACACTATTAGAGAACGAAGCACCAAATAACATTTATATTCTTCGTTCTACAGCCCATAATTCTATACAAATGCACATCTGTTTGCTTCTCTACATCGAGTAATGGAGTGAAAAAGAATGTAAAGCATCATTCATTTTATATCTTCCTTCTCTCTTTTTTTTGCTGTTCTATTCTCTTCGCATACTTTGAAATGAACGGAAGTCATTTCGTACGTTTTCTCTCAGATATTTCTTTTTTTCTTCGATCTAAGAATACATTATTCTTACTCATTCTGCTGCTTAATAGTGACTCATCTGAAAATCATAAAGAAACTCGTGGTTGCGTACCGATACAGCTAAATTGTCACTGCGTCAATCTGTTGTTGTATCGGGTTCATTGAGCAAACGCATTTCGATACAATGATGGCGGAATACTCACTCAGCTATGATCAGGAAATTTCCGATAGAGGGAAGATATATGCAATATAAACGGATGTTCAGGATATCTCTGATAGCATTCAGCATTTAAAAAAATGTTGAAGTCTACGTCTCGAGCGATGAAGATAGAGTTTGAAAAATAGTGATTTCTTATAGATGTATGTGTAACTTGTTCGCTCCTCGTTTTACAAAAGTTATAGAAACAATTTTAATGCAAATATTCAACAGCCGACTAATTTGTCATTCACCAAAACGATAATGGATTATTCATTGATTATCACGAAAATGATTCATTTTGGCTTAACCGTTTTATGGCATAAATGCTTCTTTTCTTTTTTTTTCTTCTAATGTATTTATGACTAATATTTTGCAACTCGAGTAGGATTGTTGATTTCACTCGTGTTTTGTAACATATATTGTTCCCGTCAAATATGCATCACTGTGGTTGAATGTACTACTCATGGATTCTACTAGTAGGATATAAAACGAGTTCATATAAAATGAAAACCTATTCGTTCATAGGGAAAATACATTCAGAAATTATCGATGAAAGCGAGCATCTACATATTGACGTATAGTTCAATATTGAACGAATATTACCTGTGAAAATCCTCTTTCTACTTTAATTTATTTGTTATGATCCAAGATATGCTAAATGATATTTATGCAATCGCCGTCAGACATGAGGGTTCTACTCATAAAACATAATATGTATTCGTGACGGAAAATATCTTGCACTATGCATCTGTTAACTGCGCCGCATTCACAGCGTAATGGTTTTTACTGTAACTCAGGAACCTATTCAGATGATATCAAAGATTTTATGCATTCGTTATTGAAATGTACTGCATAGATTTTAATCTACTTTTGGCATAGTGCAACAGAACTCACCGAGTAAATACATCCCAAGCAGACAAACTTTTAGAAAAACGCAAGAGACGCGTTTTTACGCAGAATTTTCACTTTCAGAGCGTGAAAACGAATAAAAACTTCAATTCTGAGCGTTTAAACGCTGAGGATTGGAGTTTTTACCCGTTTTCACGCTCTGAAAGTGAGAATTCTACGTAAAAAACGCGTTTCTTGCGTTTCGTTACTGAGTGTTAATGACTCACAATCGCGGTTCTCGGTTGAGTATGTAAGCGCGTTTTCCCAAAAGTGTGTCTGCTTGGAATAAGGACAAATCTTCAATAATAATACCATTGTGAGTTTGTTTGTAGTAGTCTATGATTACTCCTATGTTGTACGGCAAGCTCCATTCAACCAAGGCAGAGAAATAAATTCTCAAAAAAATTCCCCTCATGATGACATAGCGCATATCCTATGCCTGTATACGTGTCATAAATAGATTATGCGTAAAGTTGGTTATTTTGATTGAAATGTACTTGCTACTTCCTTCCGTTCGTAGTATAATTATCATGTTTGAAGTAAAATCTAAACCATAGATTTTGAGCTAATCATAACAAAAATTCTATGTTATTAAATGAATAAAATTTGCGTTCGAACATGATGTTCATTTAAGACGTTCTTTTTCTGTTAATTCATACAGATTTTCTATGTAAATAAATCATAATAGATTTATTTGGATAATTAAAATAGTAATAAACCAGATAGCAGACTTAATAAAACTATCCATCGCAGTGTTTTTGAATATAGAAATAACTATTAATGTCAATATGTAACATTGATTATTGTATTTATTCTGCTCTAGAAATTGCCTAAGAAAAGTTACAATACATATCTTTCTCAGCATTTCCTTATCAGTATTAAACGATGAATTTATAGAGCGTGGACAAAGCGTGCATCAACGCCAATAAATATCGAATGTTTCATCATAACGATTCGTCGGTTATAAACTAATTAGATTTTTTTAATAATTAAGCACAAAATCAATATTACTCCTTATGATAAGTATAGCTCATTTCTATAAACAAGAAAGTATAGTATATCATAAAATTAATTATTTATTGAAAACAAACTTCTTACAAGATATAAAGCACACCTATCATTAGAATAGATAAGTTCGATGTATAAAGCAACAAATTCATCTGTCTATTTTCACATTTTTTTACCATAATTTCAAACTAATAATATTATTAGCAAATGGGTACTTTTGACGAACTCAATCAGTCCTTGTCGCCATGAAACACACATATTTCAATAAAATTATTCATGAATATATCGTTGTTGCATGTATTGTTGGTTTATCAAAATAGATTTTTATCAATTTTGTTTTTCTGCATATTCTAAGAATAGGTTACTTTCACGCTTGAATAGATTTCATGTTACATTTTATTCGGTAAAATTAATTATCTTCGTTGCGACATCTTGTATACTTGGATTATTGTTAATGAAAATATCTTGAGAATATTGTGATGAGTTTCTTTCATTCTAAGAAAAAAGAAAGGGAGGGAAGTGTCATCCGCCAATTTTTACAGCAGAGAATATTTTATTCAGGGGCCAGTCGATAAAACGTTCACATACAGTTCTATCAGGTATCGTTGTTTTTGTTTTATGAATATTTTCTAATATTGATTACAGTATATGGTTAATGTTAATATGATATCGACAGAGTGAGTCAGTTGATACTGTTGATTTCCTAAGAGGAATTAATTCTTCTTCTTTTTGTATTCTATTATGAAGCAGACACGGACCAACGTTTTCGTATTTAAATTCTTATAATTAGATGAGTATGATACTAAATTTTGTGAAACACAATCTGAAAGGAGTGCTGAAGTATATAGCGTAGAAATTTGGACTCATCCCCGCCCCACAGACCACTACAGAGAAATTAATTAATTAGATAATTAATTAATTGATTTTTTTCTCTGTAACGGTCTGTGATGATTTCCAGAGACTCCATACATCATAATACAGACTGTAACAGAGAATCTTCGCAGACTGTCACTGACTGTGATGGACGGATTCGAGAAAAGGAATTTCACCGTGTTTCACATTTTAATCCCATAGGGATTGCGCTAACAGCTTTTCAGGTATATATATATATATAATCCTGTTAATAGAAGAACATCCTAAAGAAACTTTTTTTTGTGATGCAAAAAGAAAGAGTTACACTAAGGATAAGATAAAAGAAAGTGTAAGAATAGAAATTGCAAAATTGCAAAATATAAAATGATTCTTATTAATTACAAATAGGAGGTGAGTTTAATAGTATAGAACTATTTTCACTTCTGATTTGTACCCATTTTTACATGTGAGTATTTGATTTCATCAAAAGAAAGTTTTCATTACGAGATTTTTGTTTCCACATATTTTTCTCAATGAGGAGAATCGTTTGTAACAGATAAAAGTACCGACTAGAGTTCAATGTCTTAGAAGTACACAACGATATGTTATCAAGAAAAATAAGCGCAAACGACTTCATTAATCGCAAATCTATTCACGGCGAGAATTATTTGTTGAGTACAGACAATACATGCTTTTTCTAGAAAATGATACTAACAAAAAAAAAATCTCGGTTAATAGCAAGGCTAAAAACAGAAAACTTACGAGGGAAGGCCACCAACTGTTTAATCGCTTTTGCGTTGAAACTATATGCATTATGTAGCTCCCAAGGAGTTATGGATACGCTGAAAATATTTTGAGTGGATAGCTTGATGCTACTGAACTCCCCCTCAGGAACCTTGAAAAAAATTGATTTTCGAATTTCAACTTGAAAATTTACATAGAAATATACATGAACGAGAACAGTGTTTCGTGACCGTTTCAGACCATTCTACTATTTCTATCATTACACACAGCTACTATGAAATTTTTATTTTACATCGTTTAAATAAGGTAGCAGATTTGATGAAACAAACAAATTCAATGACCAAAAACATTCACAAAACACTATTCTTGTTGAGATGTATTTCTGTGTAAATTTTCAAGTCGAAATTCAAAAATCAATTTTTTTCAAGGTTCCTGAGGGGGAGTCCAGGTACTCACTAAAAACCATACCTTTAATTTCAGCGTATACATAACCCCTTGGGAGCTACATAATGTAAATAGTTTCAACACAAAAGGGATTGAACAGTTGGCGACCCTCCGTCGTTAGTAGAATATTTACCTATTTAGAAAAGTTTCGATGTAAATATTTTAAATTGAAAAAAAAATTAGAAAATTTTTCTGAACGAGAAATAAAGTGTGAATCAAAGTTTGCGATTTTCATGAGACGTGAATTTTCAAGATTTTTTTTCTTTATTCGTTTGAAATTACCAATAAATTATATATCAAAGTCGTCTCGGTTTTTGTTCTTAATGTTTTTGCTGTGGAATATTAATTGACTTTTTACTCGTCGTTTTTCATTGTATAGAATCAAAGTATGATATCATTGTTTCTATTAGACATGCTCTAAGACATTTTGATTTCGAAAACTAGAGCAAGCATATGTTTTATGCCATTTTCTATCTTTAATCTATATTGATTAATAGTGGAAATGTTGAACAAGGAAACAACGAACCATTTCTGCTTCGGTACGCCAAAAAATCTGTATATTATGTTCAGCTGTCTTAGGAGAAACGTACGTTGACAATTTAAAGTATAGAAAAAAAGTTGTGAACCATGCTAGATCTCTATTTGACTAACGCTGCATTTGACCTGTCTATTCACAGGCTTTCTATTTTTATACAATCGAAATATGTGTTTAAAAAACTAGTTTCTGTTCGATATGGCAAGAGCATTCTAAAGATTGTGAGAGAATAAAAAGGTGAACGAAGAAGGCCGATAGAATATTAGTTTTTCCAAAGAATTTTTCTTCTTCTCAAGTTAATGTAATTGGAAACTTTGCTGCATCAGTTCTCATATTAGTCTGCGTTGCAAAAACCAAATGAGATACGTAATACAAATAGACCCGTGTAATCATTACAAATTTCAATAGCCTCGATATCAAGGAGAAAAGATGATTCTATGGCAATATAATCATCGGAATCACATGGAATGAAACATCTAAGAAATACATGTCTCCGCTTCTTATCATACTTGATCGAATAAATTTCATTGGTTAGAAGCAGTTAAGTAGTTTTTTGGCAGTTTTTCATCGAGTAGTAGAATTAATTTCACCATTTTACAGCAAAGAAGCAGGTTCTTATGAAACTTCTGTATACTTTCGAAGAAAATACACACGTTTGCCGGTTTAAATCTAGGTTTTCTCAACTTGCTCTTCGTTTTAGCAATGACGACCGAGAAGGAAAGAACAAAGTCAAAGATCCTTGGGTAGATTTCTGTAGTATAGAGAAAATGCGTGTAAGCAATAACGATGGTTATATCATTCTAAAACATTGCACACCCTCACTACGTAGTCTAAATATGGCAAGTTTTAGTATTTAATACATAACGAAATCGTGTCATTGTAGATGTCATTCAGTAGATCGAAGTCATTATTCATTTAACAGAGTAAGAATAGGATGAGCACCATGTAAAATTATGAAATAGTTGAATTGCAAATTTAGAAAAAACTCAACTTATATGTCATAATTTGTCAAAACAAGCAATAGTTTCTCGGACTCTTCCTAAATGATTAAATCAATGTATATAGCAAGTTAGTATGGTAGTCAAATAGACGATTGAAAGAATAAAATGATATTTACACTTCATATAACGTGTGTCGCATATTAGCATTGGAAGAAAAGAATTGATGCATTGAAGATGTAATGTATTTCACAATAGAAAAAACGTTTTCAGTCTAACAATATTAAATGAATCTAATAAACTGCTTCAATAATAGCAATACATGGACACATTTCCCACATGATTAAATATACGAGCTCTCGTATCAGCTATAAAAAGTTGTAATCGTTTTGGATGATTTATCTGTTAAGTTATTTGAAGCCCTTTCGCATTTTATCTCAAGTATACAATAAATAGAGTTTCTGAATTCCATATTTTCAGTCCTCGTGAGACTAAAGTGATAAGTTTTCGGACTGCTTTTACGATATCAACCAAAGTATCTAACAATTTTCTGGTACATAATCAGGCCCCCAAGCAGTTTTCAACTTTTCCAAGTTAGAATGCCTAGAAAACTTGACTGGCTGCTGGAATCAGCGGCATGAGTCTGTTTGATACGCTAGAAACTGCTCTGAAATAGGGGAGATCCTTTATCTTTAATTTACTTGATATTAAAGAATTAAGATAAAAGATTTACTGGTCGCTATTTCCTAAAGATAAAGGATTCATTTATCTTTGCTTAGTGCAGTAAGACTAGATGACCACTCATATTCTTTAGCCAATTAAGATATCAATACTCTTCGATGTAACCTGCGCCAAAACTCTTACAATTGCAAATTTCTATCGCCTTTGATGAATGAGGAAATGAGAAAGTTTTCGACCTATGCGATCTCTCTTGTGTCATACTTTACGTAGATTAGTGTTTTATACATCTGTATTTCGAATAAAAAATAAGCGAAAATGAAAGAGATCAATACATTTTGGCTACAGTCACACATTTGACTTTGTTTTGCGATTCCTTGAAAACATGATGCTGTCGTGAATTTTCTAATTTAGCAATCAGAGTCAATCGGGTCCTATCTATCGATTTTCAAAACTCATTAATTACAATGCCATCGGATTCTTTTGGATTCAGAAAAACGTACATTTTAGGAGCGTGCCAAATAATTCAATTAGTGCCAGGCCAAGTACAATAGACAGTAAGAAGTTGTGAGTCACGAAGAATCGACAACTTCTCTTTCTACAAGGACCTACGGTAGGCGTGAGAGGCTCTCGTTTATAACTGAAATGGAGAATGAATGTCTTTTTCAATCCAATTGGCTAAGCTATCTTCTGTTGCGCTCTGTTGACACTGAATACGTACAACAAGATATGTTTGCAGTTTTTAGCTTAACTAATGACGACTTCAACGCGATTGGTCGGAAATACACAATTTCAGTCCCACAAAGTAGCTTTTGTATATTCTCTGTGATGCTGCTGTTCCACCCTCACACTCTCTCCGTCTGGGGAGTAACAAATAATGACGCCCGAATGAAATCTATAGACTATATTTTGTGTTTTGATACAGAAAGCAAAATGAACACTGAAGTCAGCTACTTGAGCGCTCAGGCTGTTTTATAATTTTTGGAGCTTACTCTCTTGACGATCCTTCACTTCTTGATGATTGAGTACTCCTCTCTCCATACCATCGAACTTTCACAGACTGTATATATTAACTATGAGCTCCGGTTTCGAAATCAAAGCAACAGCGGTAATCAGGATGGAAAATAATGAAAACGCGAGAAACAACAGTAATCCCATTATTTTTCATGACTTAATGTTGATTCCAACCAAATCTAACATTTTGACATCATTACCGGACGAGAAAGGTCACTTGCGATCTGTAATCCGTTGAGTGGTCATGATAAAACAATGAAAAAAAACCGCACTGGTTCATTGGTCAGTTAGATATCGCCTTAATACGTTACTTTATTGTTGTGAAATGAGAACTGATACGCTTTTCGCTGAGATTCAGCAATATACAGGTAATGCCTCTTGTGCTCGACTCAATGATTCTTGCGATCATTAGTGAACTGATTTTCCTATTGAATGGAATGATCGCAAGTCTTCAGAATTCATTTCTGTAATGATTCTATAATGTTCCTATTGATGTTAAGACATTCTAGTCGAGAAATACAGTGATACTCATAGTGATTCCAGCGCCGATGGAATCACACAGAATCAATGGAATCAACAGAACTACATAGAATCACGGAATCAGCTTTTCTCCCCTTGCTCGATATCAACAATTAATCTATTCGTTTTGGATTCTATGATACTGTGTTTTCTATTTTTTTATATATGCAATAACTGCGACCATAAGATCCTAACAGTACCACAGATGAAAAGAGAAGGAAGAATAAGGAGACAATCACATAGAGAATGAAACGCAGAAGAACGTAGAGAACAAACAAAAGAAAAAAGAACGGACATACATATGGAACCAACCACACACAACACGCAGCACACAAAAAAAGTTAAAATAGACGAAGAAAACAAAGAACAGCTTTAACAGAAAGAATCAGGAAAAAAGAAGAAGTAAATTTATTTCAGACATATCATAATCAGGTATAGAAGAGCTAGAAGGTGCTGACGAGAGCCAAGTTAAAACTGTTTCTAATATTGATGTATGGGAGACAAATCTTTTAGACCTTCTTAATCCCTTGATAGAAAATTCATTATCTGACCAGCTTTTCCTAAATTCTGCAAGATTAGTTTTTTCAAAAATTAGATTTCTATCAGTTGAATTAGATAAAGCTCTAAGGTACCGATTCCAATATGTGAAGCAGCGATCTTCTAAAGATATTTCATCAAGAACATAGGAAATAAACTCTATAATACTGTGTTACAGTAAAGCGTCCTGTCAAGAACGTAAACACCATTTATTGATTAGTTTTTATATTACAGTAAAATAAGAACTCAATTTGATTTTTCCATAGTTTCTTGATAATTTATCGTTACTGTAGACAAAAAAAGCTTTTGAGAGAAGAAAACTAAATTTTTATATGTATAATTAAATGAAATAATTTATAGTCTTATTAATGCGATGCGAAGCAGAAGCATTTCTGTAGTCCGTCGCGAATTTTTAATGCGATGCGAAGCAGAAGCATTTCTGTAGTCCGTCGCGAGTTTTTTAATGCGATGCGAAGCAGAAGCATTTCTGTAGTCCGTCGCGAGTTTTTTTTTTTACTTTTTTACTTTAGATAGTACGCATCTTTTNTTAGCCACTATAGTCTATTGATTTACAGCTGATCTAAGATAATGAATCATGGAGATAATTAATCGATCAATCGAAATCGATCTTTAAGAATATATCGCTAAGTAAGAATGGAGTTTTCTCAGTGATGAATTTCATTATGTCGACATAAAAAAGTATTCAAGATTTCTCTGAATTGAAGATTTTTCCTGGATCGAGATTCCTGCTTCGCATCGCATTTTGTATTCGAGTAAAACTTGAATACCATCTAGTTAGATTTCGCTTCATATAATCAGTTAAAATTAGCTGTATTCATTAGGATTAATATCCCAAGATATGCTATAACGCATTATGTAAAAGTATCTTTTACTTTACATGAAATTTCTTCATTTAGGCTCAGAAATGTTTTTTTCTTAATCATAGCACTTTAATGAGACACATAATAGGCACCGGAGACCGAATCCGAACTATCACGAGAAACAGCAGTGTCCAAGGACTGAGAAATAGGAATTCCTAATGTGCCGAGGAATTGTCAGTGCCACTGTGATAATTCTTAGAGGAAATAGGAATCAACTATCGGCTCCGTCACAGTTCCACCATTCACGAAAGTCGCGATATTGCTGTTTTAAAAATAATTTTTTCACCAAATTATTGATTCTTCTAATTTTGCAAGTGAAAATGAGTGTAAGAATAAAAACTATCGTGAACATTCCATATTTTTACCTTTAGTATGCAAGAAACTGTAGAGGAACTGATGAAGAATTCCTAATCATCAGTCCTTGGACACCCTCAGTCTGTCTTAATAGATCAACCAACGAGGGCCATATTTATCGTTACAGAGAGGATGTGTCTGAGTTATTCGATAATTATCATGTATCTGATTACGAGGTTCAAGATTAATATAAGACCATCTTAGCATAAAATGTCACTAATTCTTTGGCATGAATAATAATGAACTTTGAATGTGTGCATGCAACCAGAAACCAAAGAATCGGCTTTTTTGTGAACATAGTTAAACAGTAGCATCGTACACTTTTGTTTTGAGAGACTTCCTATCATTTACTGTATCGATGATTTTAAGAGAAGATTATTAGATGTTTCGAATTGAAACAACGCGCTTTTCTTCATTTGTACCAAGTGAACATACAAAGTATCGATTATACTTTACCGTAATACAAAACTGGAAGATTTTACATATAGAATTTTGTTTTTGTACTTTTATGATTTTATTAGTTCAAGTAAATGTCTGACATAGTCTAGTAATTATATTCTAAATCAGATAAAAATATTGAATTAATGTAATTCAATAGTTGTTGTTGTCTTTTTCTTTGTTTGGCGTGTGTCACGATCTTCCGATGAGAATGATTGATAATCATACTCCGCAATGGCTGTTTGATTTACAGAGTCATTTGATTCGGAATGATGAATAGTTCTCGTTAGGAAAAAGTAAATTCCTCAATTGGCCAAACAGTCATAGTCAGTAACAAAACTACGCATAAAGGCTATGACTGTTTAATTTAAATAAAATTATTGAATAGAGTCAACCTTCTCTCGTTATATATGCAAGTCATTCACACGAATTTTCATTATTCCGTAAATAAAACGTTATTATTAATTTGTTTTCTGTATAAACAATCTATGCATCTGTGATTGGATGGGTTAGACGACTAGATATATATATATATATATTGAACAAATAATATTTTATTTCATAGGGAAACTAGTTTAATATGATCGTTAGAATATGTTTTTTGTATTATCTCGAAAATCTTCCTTTTTTAGTTTTGATAAATAAATGATAGTCACTTTATCATGTATGGCAGTAATAAAATTTTATTCAAGTACACTTCATTTGATTCATTGTTCAGACTATATGTTAATATAGAAATGCAAGAAATTTTTCAGACGAATTTTTTTTTTCTTCATAGAAATAAAAAAAATTCAGATTCTCTATTTTTCTTTCTCTTTTTTCTTATATTCCTCAAGTAAGACAGCATGAACATTACTTAAGAAATGATGACTTGTTTACTTTATCAATCAACATTCCGTTACTATCTGTTTGTGTTCCAAACTATCAGTGTTTTTGTTCTTTATTCTTTTTGAACTTAGAGTTGAATTGTAACTACAATATTGTTACCTAATAGGCGATTTCACTGGTATATATAATTATCCGGCCGGAATATTCAACTAGCATCTAATTAATAAATAAGTTCCATAGAACGATTTTTCTTTTCCCACGCTTCTATAGATTATAGGATTTTTGAAGACAATATAGATAATAATTATAGTCGATCATTAGAGCGAATATCATCGGCAGCATGTGTATGTTTTTTGTTAGTTAACTTATTTATCGGTCAATCTAGAATGATGATTACAGTCGTCAAGATTGCTGAAACGGTACTCTATACTCTTGTTTCTTTTTTAATATACGTTGCTACTGTCAAGACTCGTAATTTCACGTTTTGTCAGCCCATTTTTCCGAATGCTTTCTATGATGCTATACAAAATTGATTATCATCGTCAAACAGCTGCAATTAATAGTACAAAGAAAATATCTAAAGCAGCCGTAGCGATTTAGCTACTTTTCCCTCTGGAAAGTAATTAGTATAAATTCTTATTCCAGTCAATATTTTTTTCTCGAGTGAATCAGTTCAAAAAATTAATTTATCTAATCGTACATGTTTAATATAATTAATTTGATATCATGATGCTTTGTCCAATCAGATAAAGTAGGCAGATATCGACAACAAAAAATAAGAGAAGTAACGTAGACGCGAATTTTCAATATTTTCCTTGCTTAGGTCATGCAATGTAGTTAAGTGCGACACACTATCTCACTGATTTCATGATGTATGTTGTATATTATAAGTAATGACGGAACCTTTCCGAAGAACGAAATCGGAGTCAGAAAGAAAAAGATCTTTGTTTGAAATTTGCTTGTATGAACTTGCCGATCTAACGTTTTTCTCATGTTTAATTATTAGCAAATGCTCGGTTCATTGTTATTCAAGCTTGCAGACATGCAGTTTTTTTTTAAATTATGCATCTTACGCATGTCTCTATAATTATCGTAAATGTTTGCTTCTTCCTGTATCGTTCCTATATGTAAAACTTCTCATGTTTCTCTTCTCCCGAGTCGACAAAGTTATATGCAATACTAGGAAAAACAATTATTTAAATATTGTATTGTTACACTGATTTCATTCATTCTGACTTTGAACATTTTTAATAAACAGGTATATAAATTTGTCTATGCGTGTTTTTGACTTGCTGATCATAGGAGTTGTTCCCTGAGGATCTTATTCAATTATGCTTTGATTAAATGCATCATGCTGTTCAATAAATCTAATCTACATGAAACTTGTCAAAGATATCTTAATTATCAAAAATAACGAATGACAGCAAAAGAAAAGATTTTCTCGCAGATATTGAAATTAGAGAGAAAAAAAAGCATTCTATCGATAAGAAAGAGTAAAATTTTTTTTTACAGGAAACTTCCATATATATATATATATATACTTTCATAAGTTCTTAATGGTTGTTTTATTCTCTTTTTCATATACTCAAAAGAGAATTTTTATGACGAAGTACTCATCGTATTTCTGAATAATTAATAATAAAATTTGACATATTTGATATTTTCTTGTTTTTTTTTTAAGATAATATTCCCATGTAATTCTAAAAAGGCCCCTAAAGGCTTGAACAAAAAGGAAACCTCACATTCTCTTCGTCATACATAGATGGATAATTGTCTGACAAACAATACATACACACCAAGTGTATTTACTGGTTCAACATTAGTTTGGTGTTTATTAATGCCGTCGATACATTTTTTAAGTTTACTTTCTAATATATTCTGCATTATTGTATTTTGTTCGAACACATTCATTCATAAACCTATAGCGATCTATTTTATTTGCTTACTAATAAGCGATTCAACGACGTTGCTAATTGGTTATAGTGAAATGCTCGATCGGCAATCCGATATGGTTGAGAAATCATCTTTATTATGCACATTGAATGAGAAAATCATTCATAATTTAACTGATTTTGTTTATTCATTTATGGGAAAATTTTGCCTTGAATGGATGCTGTATAAAGTTTTATGGACTCGTGCTTCAACGATTTTACTTGCCATATTAAGTATTCAACGTTCACGGACATTTTTCTCACTATCATATCGTGAAACACGCTTTTGTGCTGTTTTGGCTTGTATAACTAGTGTTTTGATTGCTTTATTTATAACTTGTTTTGAATGGATGGGTGTACAATGCGGAAAATCAACAGATCCTTATGTTTATATGGAAATATTTCAATTAGTAATGGATAATAAACAGGCAAAGGAATTCTATTCAAACTTTCTATATGATCGTTATGATGAATTAATCGATAAGTATTATTGTATTTTTCAAACATTAAATATCAATCGGGGTAATAGTTCAATGTCAAGAGTAAATCAGGTATGAAAATAGATTTGTTTTTCTCCATTGAATTGAAACTATTAGATCTGTGTGCACCAGACTATAAGAAACGAAAGCACTTTGGTTATTTAGGGGTTATATAACTTATTCAATAGAATCAGTTTAGCTTAAATAAATTCAACTGAAGACGCTTGTTATAAATTCTATCCAACCGGTTGTTAACTTTAGTAAATTTTCGTACATTTTAGCGTGTGTCCCGTACGAGAGCAAAATTTTAACGTTTGAGGATAGTTGAAATTGTAATTAACTATTTGAAAAAAAGACTCACCTAACTCTAAAGTAAAATGTCTAGTCTCAATGGATTTCATTTGTTCTTTTTTTTTAAAGTAAATTTATTAATTGAAATAAAAGCGATAGTTACTACGTGTGATTGTGCTACTTGTTGTTGCTGTTTATTCGATGATAAAGCTTTTAGAAGAAAAAAACTTGTCCTTGATACATAAATTCATTCATTTGGAAGAAAAAATTAATTGCTTGATTGCATTGAATGTTCCCTATGTTTATTCTTACTTTGAAAATGAATGAAACAGCAAAAGCAAACTTTTGAATATAGAAAACATTTTTCTTTAAATAGATACAGACGTTTGACATCGCATACAGTATTCGATTATCGCGTAGAAAGTCAATATATACCTACTTGACCTCTATTAAATTAGTCTATTAATTCATTAAAATTAAGCACCCAATTGCTAGTATTAAATCTTAAGAAACTTTCAATGTATTGCAGATTCTGTTGGTCTACTAATTTATTCTATAGCAATTGATACCCATCGGACAGATTCATGATTTTGTTTTTGTAAGATAATATTTCAATCTTCTTTTTATATTAATTCTATAAGAATTATATTAATAGAATATGCTATTGATTTTCATAACTGCTTAATGAGAAAATTGATGTGTAAAAAAACATTTGAGTACGTTCTTTATTACAACATGACACTGTGCTGAATGTAAAACAGAAATAAATCATGCACTATGGAGATTGAAACAAAAAGATAAACACCCTTATATCATGACTCAAGAAGCAAATATCATATATTTTACTGATTGCTAATTAGGAGAAAGAAATTACCCGTACTAATCTAGATTTTCATAACTAGAAAATTATAATTTAGAGGAATTCAAACAAGAAAAAATGATTTTCTTGCCAATGTATTGACATTTGCATTTCCTGTTTCGGTTTTGTTCAATTCGTTTTACAATACATTAAAATAACAGTTACCATTTTGTCAGTCTAGGCACGACTATTTTTATTCATGAGATTGCTTAAACTGAAATAACCCACGACGAAACTAAGCCATTGGATTTTGTCGGGTCGCCTTGAACCCATCTATCAAGAATCGAGATGGTGTATCCACGGGAGTTCTTTGTTGATTTGGTGAGACAGCTCTTTTGCCGCTACCAGTGATGATCTGCGCTAGGCTGGAACAGCATCTCTGATGGGCTGTGGCAGGTCCGAAGATAGTCTGTCACGCTGCGTGATGGTCTCTGAAGATCATCTGTGATGGTCAATTAAATAATTGCATAGTAATTAGTTAATTAACTAAGTAGTTGAGGCGTCGGCCACGGTTTCCAACGGTCTCCTAAGCTGTCGGCAACGGTCTGTGATTAGGGGGAAGGGGGTACAACATTTCTACTCTAAACACTTCAACACTTCTTTCAAGTCGTGTTTCACAAAAGTAGTGAGGGGGATTCTTCACGACATGTAGCTATTAAAGACACTTGGATGGTTTCTACTTTTGAATAGAATATCAAAGTAATTGAAGCATATGCTTTAGATCATAATATCAATTCGGAAGCGTCTTTCTTTTGCGCACTAAAATTTTCCAAACTATAAAAAAGCGTATCGACAAAGTAAAAAAATCATGCGAATACAATGTTTTGCATGTCAAGCATCGACGACATCAGGATTCATATATCTATTCATTCCGTCTGAAGCATTTGAGTAAAGGAATGGAAACCTATAATGGAATTTAAATGATGCATGCAAAGATTTAATACATCTGAACAACTTTTAGAATTTCTAACGAAGAAAAAACACGATCTTGGATTGAAATTTTACCCTTTAATTCTATAGATTCTTATTCGTACAGATTATCAAGTAACACCAAAGTTCTTGCAAGGACTTCATCTTTTAAGACAGCAATCATGAACTATTTTTAGTTATCTTATAGATGTTTGTCCAATATATTCCTATGATATAAATATATCGTACATTGATGTGTCAGATTTTGACTTGTATACTAATTGCATAGCAATTTGTTGACATACAGTAATAAGTACATTGTAATAATTGTTAAAAATTAAGAGTACCATTTTATTTATAAGATCACGAACTAGTTGTTGAATTATGACTATCAATTACTGCTAATAGACACTTAAATACAAAAGCTAAGCACTTCTAATTAGAACAAATTTCGAAATGTTTCAGAATAAGGGTCATTACTAACGACTTTTTTGGTGTTTATTCGAAAAATTATTTTCATGGAAACCTTTGAATGGTTTTATACAGTGACCAACCCGGAAATACTACAGGATTTCTGAAAAAAAGTGATCCGTTTCCAAAATTGTTGATCTTCTATCGAATTCTCATTTATAGACAAAATGAAATTTTTCTTTTAGTCTCATTGTTCAATTACTCGAAGTTCATCGGAATTCTATTCTCTGACTAAATCATTAGTGGCCAGTCGCGATGCGCAAATATCTGAAAGCATAGCAAATTTATTGCCGACCATATATGATTGCAATTCGAATTTATCGAATACATCAGTTTTATTTGAACATTTTCAAAAAAAAACATTGGCAGATGTATTCATAGAATTATTTGAAGATCGTTTATGTCAAGTAACTTTAATGTATTCTGTTTACTTTAAATTATACGATTTTCTTCATTCATTATCATTTACATTTAATCGTCATATGATGGCAATATTTTTTGGTAATGCATTACCATCGTTTATAGTCTTTTTAGCAAATTTATTTTCCTTAAAAGTTATTTATTTTTCTCCAAATCTAAAATATTTAAAACGTACGAAAGGAAATAATCACCATAGAAGACGTTTACAAAATGATATACGCGCATTACTTGTCATATTAATTGAGAGTTTTTCTATCATAACAATATCATGGGGTATACCAATATTTCTAACCATGTTTTATTGTCATACATTATATGTTGTTTCAATAGCACAATGTCCACAAATAAAAGATTCATTAGCATTATTTCTTTTTACTGATCTATTTAATTCATCAACCAATTGTTTATTATATTCATTGTCAGGAAAATTATTTCGACATAAATTTATTTCAATGATTAAAGTTGTATTTACATGCGGCCGGTGTATTTCGCGGAATGTTAAAACACCCCCATTGAATTCGCCATCACAACAACTAGAACGGCAAGCATCAGATGAGCCACCCGTTAATTGTGCTATGAATTCAAGACGAAGAAGTAATCCACACACTGAAGTTGTCTCACCAAAACCATTGAAAAAATCGAAACATTTCTCGAAACATCAACAAACCTTAGAGAGTCGTGGTTCATTATCTATACCAAATATTGGTGATGAAAATCAAGAAGAATTTGTTAGACAAATTGATTCTACTGATAAATTTCGAAGACCAAAAACCATCAAGTCATTTTTCCTAAGTAAAGTGCATTGGTTTGGTTCAACAAAAAAATATCAAACGGAACTAACTGTAAATTATCGAACGAGAACAAGGACAATTAACTAATATATCATTTCTATAATTATCATTGACAATATTTTTTCAATATGATTGCCATAGATAACCAATAAATAATCAATCTTATTCATTAAGATTTGTCTTCGTTAATACAGATGATAATGAATTCATAACTACGTACAAGAAGAAGAAAAAAACTACTTGACATTACAACGAACTAAAAAGCAAATTAAAAAACAAAAGAAAAAAAATATTTTTTTTCGTTGTTCTGTCACATTGACTTTTTGTCTTGTACATAATATAATAAAACGAAAAATAATAACAGGAAAAACTTTGTCAAATATTTGAAAAATGAATCTTATTTTTATGCGTGAAATGCAATTTTATATGGTCTATAATCAATTCAGTTACGTTTGATTATAAAACTATTGTCTTTTCCGGCATTTTCTATTGAAGAATAATAATTGCCTTCAAACTGTTGTTGGTATTCATTCCACTGCACATGAGCGGATATTGTTTGACCTATATTTTGGTCGGGATCTCCTGTTCCAATCTGATAATGTAGTTGCAAACCCATTCGACGAGTTATGGGCGAATAAAAACCTTTTATAGCATAGCTAGCTACATCGTCTTTTCCTTTTCCATAAACCATATAGCCAGCGGTGTTATAAAATCCCAGTGTCATATAGAATGGTCCACGGTACCAACCATTTTTAGAATAGTAACTTGCATAGGTACCCGGCACAAAAATTGATTCGCCTGTTCGATATGCACTAGCAACAACACTATGCATGCCAGTAACGGCAGGACTGGGTGACTTGAAAGATGTGTAGAACCTTGGTATCAATATGAATATTACACACAAAGTACTACAACAGACCACGAGAAGTACAAATCCGATGCTACCGCCAACTACAGCTCCAATGATAGCACCAGTTGGATATTTTGAATCTGTACCTGAAGTACAATAAACACCGAGTTAATCATAATTATTCAAATTAAGGTTCTCAATCATTACTTTAGTTAACATCTATTATATTCAACAAAATTCAAGTCAATTATTCCTCCTTATTCATGCTCGCAAACCATTAGTGATGTGTAGGATACATTTCTTTTCGTATCGTGTACTCTTATAGTCAAACACTTTCGATATTATACTCTCGTCTACATAGTACCGTACAGCAATAGATGCAATCTCTGCATATTATTTCATATTTATACTAATTTACTTCTATGATAGGAACAAATCTTGTCTGAAATACTATACTATTCATACCTCCAGAGTTAGTATTGCTGATAGACGACTCAGTGTCGCGTTTAATTTTGTAGCCAGTCACTACGATGAACATAAAACCGATAAAAAGAACAAGGCGAAAACAGTGAATCATAATTTAAACTGATCGACGAACGAAAATTAGTTGAAAATAAATATTGCATTCAACTATGTCTACCGGTGACCATTTATTTATTTCTATCAAGCACGAAAAAGAAAATGTGCAGTCATGCTATCATTATATGACGTCAAGTCAGTGAAAGTCATGCTCGAATTTTCAATATATGTCCTTGGATTCATGTTGACAGCTTTTACAAGCATTTTCGTATTATATAGAAATGATAAAGACGCATTTAGATGAAGATTTGATTATCTACTTTTCAGGAGTCGACTTGAAAATTTTAATTAATACAGTTTTGAATTGTTTTTTGCAAGTTACGTTTATGATCTACTTAAAGTTCATCAAAGCTAAATGAAACCAATACAATATTCATTATGAATTAAAAACTGATCATTTTTTTTCTTTTTATGCCAATTAAAATGTATTTTAACATTTAACTGTGATCTTCATCAAATGTAAGACTTTTAGTTTTACTTTCGCTAGTCAAATATTTCGAATGACTAATCATGCGTTGAAAGACATATGACAAATCAATATGCTTTCATTACACAGGTAAAAGCAATCTAATTAAGAATGTCGGCAGTGATCGTATAGCGAATAAAATAAAATATGAAAATATTTCTATACAGTTATTGACTTCGGCTCGATCGAATATAAAATGAAATAGAGTCATTGAACCGTAACATTAATTATGTCCTATTATAGCGGTTGATATCAAATATCGGAACTAGAAAACGTGCCAGATAACTTTTTAAAAGCCATGTAAGATGCACCATAGTCAAACATCGACCGGTAGAAAAAAAAAACTCCCATTTATTATTACATGGTTGACTAGAGCTCGATGAATAGATCATGCATATTACCTTTAAAATATTTATAAGCTTCCGTTTTGACTAAGAAATTTTCAAAATACAAATTGCACCTGAAAAAGTGAATATTTCACTTTTCCGGAGAAAACTCGAAAATTACCTAGTTTAACAATCTTCTAAGCTTCGAAAACTATCATCATCGAATTCAGCATGAAAATCTGAATCTACTGATGTAACTTTGACCAGTAAAAAGCATACGCTTCATGTTTTAGAAGCTCCACTAGGTCTCCATATAGGCACGTTCAAATTGATGTCTCGCAAAATCATCAAGGATTTTTTTTTGAAAGCATATCTCAAACTTTCTTACGTCATTCGAACCGTCGAGTTACAGCGAACACAATTATATATTCAGCTTGAAAAAATATTGTTTCCTCTCTGAGAAAATCGATTCTTATTAGATCGGTGGTTGAAGTTTAACAAATTACTCTCTTATTTCGAGATTGGGTGTGGGTGTGGGTGTTATTCTGCCCAAACGCTTATCCACATGCACACTATACATGCAAATCCACACCCACACCCTCAATTTTATCATACAAGAAAAAGTCATTTTCTCAAAGCAAAGATGTTTATGGAACGATAACTTTTCATAGTTTTTCATCGTATCGATTCAGATGAATTTCTTAACTTACTGAGTCATCTATTATCCAATGACAAATACTTCTAAACTGAAATATAGATCTTTTCCAATTTAGTGTATACCAAGAGCTACATAACAAAGAAAAAAGAATTCATCCGACACTTGTGCACAAGGGAGAAAAGCGCATCCGATAGGATTCAAGGATCTGGGGTCCGCTTTTGTTCTAGAAAAATTAATTAAGAAAAGACCGTAAGAATAAGTATTTCAACGCGAATGATAACCGAAACTAAATTGCTAGAAATGGCCTTTACAAACTGCAACAAGCCGTGGAGAAAAAAAACAGTTCTATTGTTTGCGTTCGTAGGAAAAGCTTTGCATTGACGACACTTAAATTTTGCAGAAGTGTCTTTTGAGCTTTAAACAGCACATACGACCAAACAGGCATAAATGATTGCACAACAGGTTTTGTAATAGATTTCATAGTTATTTTTGGTTTTAAAACGGAAGTGAATTGTCGAGAACAAATTGACGTAATTCGATCAATATTTACAACTTTATTTAAATGTGCCGAGAGAGAAACGGTCAGTCGTTGTCTCTATAGATAAATACTATTCTAGTCCTAGTTTATTTGATTATCTTCATCAATGTAATAAATAGAAGTATGCAGAACCGTGAAGAAGAATAGAGCCGGTTTATTGATCTTCGAAGAAAGATAAGATATCGGTGAGTAAATTTTTTATGACTTTACTGGCATCATAATGAAATACTAAATTAGACATTTCTATGCGTCTCGTGCTTTATCAATTACTTAAATTTTCAACTGAAAAAATTCACTTAGGAACAAAACAAGAGAAGACAAAACCTTTCTTCGTTCAGTCAAGGAACAAATGAAATGCAAAAAACGTCAGATGCAAGTTCCATTGATTGATCGTCTTCTGAAAGTCGACATTTTCCCGTCAAAAAGTACTCAAATAAACCCAAGAAGAAAATGCTACGCTTACGCTAACACGATAAAAACAGCCAGGTGGAGAAGAGACATCTATCTCTCCTTCGTTTACGTCACTAAAGTATTTTTGAAGTTAGTTCATTACTTTTTTATCCTAGTACTTTAATGTTGAAATAAGAGTTGGTGGAAAAATAACGAACTATAAAGTACAATATGTTATAGCGTCATTGCATAAACAGTGTGCTGACTTAGCTTTAATATAATATTAATTAGATACTAATTCAAATTATTTTTTAGTCAAATTTCAATACAAAATCATGACATAACTACATCAGGAATATCAGCTTCACTCAAACACTGTATTAGCTTTACTAACCCCCCCCCCTCATTTCTCTAAGGATCATAATACAACAGCATTGCGGTCATTTTTAATTTAATGCAATTTTTGTGCCAGCTGAGATCTCGAGCTGCGGAAAGAGTTCTTTTTGAATATAGACGTAGATACAATTATTATCATGATTATTCCCTTCACTGGAAGAGGTTTCTTTTTGTGGTGTTAATAGATTGAAGAAGCTTTCAGATTGGATGTTTGTAACATCGATACGAATGCATTAAACTCACAAAAAGACACTTAATCGAGTGATAAAGTATATTATTTAAGACAAAAATAAACTTTTACACGTAAGCATTCTTTTTTTTGTCAATTAGAATATGAATATTGAACGTGTATGAGTTATGTGTTTATGCGTTTGATTTTAATGTTTTCTTTGATACTTCAAAGAGTTATTTCATGGTTGGACAGATTCATAGATTCTATATATATTGCGTACACCATTATTTCAATAAGATTATGGCATATGGCAAATAGGCGTTTATATTAGTTTTATTTGTTGAGAGTTTCTCACAATTTTCCATAGCCTATCCATAGAGCGACATTCATTTTTATTTTCTGTTTAGAAACTTTGGCAACTTCATTTAAACGATAAACAATGTTGATTTGTTAGGACATCTATTCTTATCTGATATCGACAAACGATAATTATTTATCAGCCAGTAAATTACAAAAAGATGTTTGTTACCTTCAAACCAGATGACACAACAAATAGCTACTAGCTCAACAACTTCTTGTCGTAACAGGTAAATATAAATTTTATGCCGGCATTTTTAATTCTACCGTTGGAATTATTGGTAATATTTCACTAATTTTGGTTGTCACCAGTTTGCGACCTTTCCGAGGAAATCAAGTCGCTTCTTATTTTATTATTGAGTCTATCTCTAATATTGGTTTGCTTTTTACATTAAATATGCCAAAATTTGTGGCACATACTATTGGCTATGATCCAGCTCAAACTTCGCTCTCCTGGTGCAAAACTCAAGCCATGATATTACAAGCGTTCGCGTTACGTTCTCTATTTAATATGTTTTCTTTCGTTTGATCAATATCTATCGACGAATGTTCGACCTAGATGGCGACAAAGAGCACACTTAAATTAGCATAATTTTAAACAATTCTTAATGTGTGTGCTTTACCGTTTCGCATAGCATGACAGCTGTTATTATCACTGAAATTCAACCGTCACCGGGTTGTAATGTATACAATCCAATAGCAAGGCGTTACTACTCGTGTTTCTATTATCCAATTTTGGTCAATATTCTTCCTGTGGCTATCACTTTAACGTCGAGTTTATTGGCGTATTGGAACGTTCGTCTGCAACTACCAGTATTTCGTCGACGTCTTGATCGTCAAATGGCAGCAATCGCTTCGATACGTGTGATGATGGTTCTTATGATATTCGGCTTTCCATATATTATTATTTCTCAATATTCAGTGGATTTAAATATCAGTGCAAGCAATATTATGGAAATAGCCATAGTTAGCCTATTGTCAGCAGTATTTACTACACTGATGCACGCTAATTTCGCGATAAAATTAAAATAGAAGCTTTCACTTTGCATTTTCAGTGTTCTTCTTCGTATTCGATGTCAGTTTAGATCAATTTTTATGTTTTTCTGATATTATCATCACGTTTTCGTCGTCAAGCAAAGACTGTTTTAATGAAAAGATGTTGGCGATCAATCAAATTGTGTTGCAAAGCAGCGTCACTCAATATTCGTACGAATCAAAATTATCTTGAAATAACTCAAACGACTTCTTCTAACAATGAACTAGCATGATATTTGTATTATATATAAATAACACTGTTTGACATAATGTACTTGTAATATCTACATACAGGTAGCAAACGAAATAAATAAAATGATGTTGAGATAAGCGTTAACATCAAGGGGGAACAAACTGATTCCATGATTTCGTATGATTTTCAGTGATTTCCGCTGATTTCTATGCCTGGAAATCAGTTTGTTCCTCCTTGGTTAAAATTTTTAAAAAATTCCATCATTATAACATAGATTTCATGTTGAGTGGCATGATTTGAAAAATTGTTCGTATTCAATCTGTATGGTATCTATGATAGCTATTTGACAGAATTATGAATCTAACTACATTGTGCAAGACATTGTAGCATACATCTAATCTTTTCGTTTCTATATCGGAACCAAAAATACTTGCGTGTATTAACTGTACAAGTCAGATTAATCTTCTGTAAAGAGTTACCGCTAGTAATTATTCGCTGTGTTGAAAACATCATGTCATTGAGCCTATCATAAGACAGCGTAAAAGACAGAAACATCCTTCGTTGTTCGAGTATGATGCAACACCTTGTCAACGTCAGTATGATGGTTGCATTGAATTTAAAGTAATGAATCAGCTATGAATTGAATAATTAAAAAGTAATCTTACTTTTGTTTTCCTTGATGCATACCAAAGCCTAGATGAACTATTTTTAGCACATCATCAAACTAATAAATACGTTTTCCGCTCCTTGACGATGTTCCTTCGTATAGTCGAAATGCTGTCTGTCGTGTGATGTAGCTGAATCAATGTTTAGTGACTTTTCCATAGTTTTGCAATGTCAAATTCTTTGAATATGATTTTAAAACAGGTGATCCCCTTTATTATAATCGAAAATTGAATCATAAGACATGTTTTTTGATATCTACGTAGAGAAGCAAGCTTGGTAAAAATAGGAGTTACATAGATGAAAATGAAAAGGGCAAGTTTTGTGTTTTCTTTAGTTATCGATCCATGTTGATGAATAGACAAATGTCATTTGACAATATTTTATTTGATTAATAATCGTACATTTATGTTTAAGTTGTTGCCCGCTAATACCAACGATTGTCCAATCTTTTACGTTGTCATCAAGAATACAGAGAATAGGTGAAAATGACCATTCATCATCATCATCACCATCATTTGTATTAACAAATGAAAATAAAGAAATATTATCGTAGAAAATAAATTGTCGTTCGAAATCATTTATTAATCGAACTTGTCTTATATCATTTTCATTGAAAACCAGAACACAATAAAGTTCATTGATTTTTTCTTTATTTAATTTTATGTTATTTAGCTTTTTAAATGTTTTATTAACAAGAAAATCATGTTGATATGCGAGTCGTACTAATTGAAATGGTGAATAGATTTGATAGGTATCAATATGTAATGCTACTCTATCATATTCGTCATTATCAGCCTTTTTCGTCAGTGAAAATAATATCGAACGTCTATCATTACTTGTCAAACGTGTTGGTAAACATGAATCGTGCGTTAACAATAATGTTGGCTCTATAAAAATACTTGTACAGGAGAATAAAAATTCATCGTTAACAAAATCATGAGAGATATCACTGCCCATACGTAGCCAAGAATTAAAAAAGAATTTATCCCATTTCGATGTGCCATGAAATGAAAAATAATAAATTGGTAAAAGAATGTTCCAGCTTTGATAATTTGATCCAGTAGAAATAATTAATGATGAATCCATTGATATCGATGTAGATGTGCAACAATCGTGGTGAGAATTCGAACAGGTTATATTGGATAAATGAGATGCCGGAGAACATGGATATCGAACACGATCAATACAGTAAGCATTAGCACTACAATTTTCACCTGAATAAGAAAAAGTAGGTTCGTTCATGTTCAAACAGTAGACAAAAATTTTGTTATTCAACGAGTTAATCTCCAGGACGTTGAATCCTTTAGATGTGTCTTCCGCTACATTCATCTGAAATTTGAATCAGAATCTGCCCAATGTCTAAACCTGATTAATAAGTATCTCATTCATTTCCTCTTGTCTCGTCAAATTTCCCCGGTGCCTCTACATCCAATGGTGTCAACAGCACATAGACGTAGACTGGAATGAAACTGTCGAAAACATAATGAGTGAAGTAAAATAGTCCATAACTCTCCTAGACGTATTCAATGTAATTCAACCATCGGGAAATATTTCAAAAGCGACAAGATGGAATTAAATGTGAATATATTGCAGTCCACCTCCGGAGTATTAAAAAAAACCTGGAACGGAATGTTTTCTTTAAGCTTCGCTGATAGCATATTTCCCTTTGAGATATCTGAAGCATTCATTAAATCCGTAAAGTCATATTAAAAGAATCTTCCACAGACGCCGTGTACTTCTATAAATTTAGTTTAGAAAAACAGTTTACCTTGTAGCCAACAAATAAATCCTGTTGGGCAAGTTAAATCACTATCAGTAAATGACATCGAAGATGAGACTATCAATGAATTAGGAACGCATTGTCCACCGAAATCTTTACAATCATTTGTTTTCGATGAAGATACTGGAGCAGCTAATAGTGTTTCTTCGCCTATACGAAATTGATCGATCAAAATAGAACAGATTTGTGCATGAAAGTTTGAATTAGCATATTTCATTAAACATCGAGAATTAGTTGATGATTGATTACGAATCATATTTAAACGATTTTGCATTTCAGATAATGTATAATGCCATGGATCATTTTGTATACACGATAGATAAATACATTGATTTATTGTTGTATTCGTACAATTTGATACTTGAAGATAATTAAACAGTACTTGATATTCACTTTGTATTGAATTGTTTCCTATATCAAATTTCATAATCGATAATAATTCATTGGACGGAATTGATGCTTGAAAAAGAATTCCTTTCGATTTACATGCAAAAACAAGAGTTATTGTTACTGTTGAAGATCCATTGAAATAAGCAATTAATCGATGTTTTGTTGAACTTAATGGTTCAAATACATGTCGAGTAATCATTAATGTGGATAGTGATGATAGATTTCTTGATTTTGAAGGAAATTCCGAAATCTGAGTGGAATTTTTTAAATTTAAAATTTTCTCATATTTAACTTTCTTATGAAATGACACCGTTTGATTATCTAGCGGTTTTCGACATACAACTGTTCGACGTGTGTGACATGTCGTACGTTCAATGGGCTCACGTATTTTGGTATCAAGAATTAATGCAGCACAATCACCTGCACTGACAACATAGGGTGATAGACGATGTTGAAAGAAATTTTTCCATTCATATAATTTCCATTTTTCATCGAGATAAGATTCAATCGATAAATCCCATTGCCAAGCAAAACTATCTTCTGCGGGATCACCATTGGCTGAGCTCATCGCTCTATAGGACAGTGCTAACCATACACCGGCCAATGAAAGATGTTTAAAATAGGGTGTTAAAGATACAAGATTATGTGTTAATCGAAACAGTTCTTCTTCATTATTAACATATAGCAAATAGCCATCTTGACGTGAACATTCAATCGTTGCAGCTGCCATATCGAAAAGTGATTGTGGTGAAAAATAAAGACAAAATCCATCATCATAAAACCATGGTGGTTCACAAGTTGTATTTTGAACTTGTCGACATAGTGTATAGGAATTATATGCAGAACAATTTTTTGTTGAATTTCGATTTCTTAATTGATTAAGAGTTGTACTTAAGTAAACATCACCGGATATAAGGGAGCAATTTTCTTGTAGAATATTTTCAAATGAATAAGATATGCCACCGAAATTTTCAGATAGAATTCCACTTGATCGAAGACTATGTAATGAATATGATAGAAATGGAATAAGAATATTTTTTTCTTGTTTCGAACTAGAAAATAATTCGCCTTCCCATGCTTGACATTGAACTCTATTACGATCTTCTTCTTCTGTTTTACTAATACGTTTTTGTTCATCTAGATAATAACATATACCATAAGCTAATGCCCATGGTCGTCGGCATTCGATATTCAATGGAAGTTCTTTTCGACACATGACCGTATGCTTTTCTCGACAATTCGTAAACGGCATTCGAAGCATATCGATATGACCGAATTTATAATTTGATTTCAATTCAATTTTACGACACGATCGTTTTGAATTTCGACTTAATATTGTTCGTCGTTGCTGACCCCATGTTGTATTTGTCCATATGGACTTGATTTCTTGAGATTTTTCTCGATTAATTAATATGTCACGTAGAGGATCAATCATTTCATCGTCGCCTGATACATACGCAAGATACGTATGTTTATCAATCGAACGACATAAACGATATGCTGATGACCAATCCAAAGTTACATTCGGAAATATATAATAACACCACGATTTATAATAATAAAATGGTGGTGAACAATAACTTGTTATTATATCAGTATACGATAATATTTCTTCACTATTGATTATTGAAGAGTAAAATAGAATAAAAACGAAGAAAATTATTCTCATGATCAATATTGATTAAATCGATAAATGTACGATGGCAGAAAACACATAATGTTTTACAGGTTTTTTTTCTCTTTCTGTCGATGCTAACAGCCATTCACATATGCCTACCAACTGTTTGTATGTTATGTGCTATAATTATCGATGAGAAAAGAAAAATGCTATATTTTGGCATAATTTAGACATCTGGTTGCAATTCTTAATTGATAACTATCGGTTATTTAACAAAAAAAGCAAAACATGGATACACAATTAAAAATTATGGGTTGTAATCCAGTGCTCATAACTAGCCTTCGTCTATCTTATACTAGAATCTACTCGTTGTTATTTGTTTAACAAGCCAATAAGAATGAAAATGCGATCGATAACATAATTCATTTGTTTGTTGTACCGATTTCTCGAAATCTTTACATCGGTGACTCACATATTAACAGAAATTGCAAGAAAAACTAAAGATCTAAACGAATCTATTTCTATCTTCTCTAAGAATCAGTTGAATTTTCTTCCTTTCAATTCTAACTGAATACCTATAAACCATTCAATGCTGACTTTCAGACTGATCTAGATTTGACCTTTCAAGTTCCATGGCATCACTTCTTGAAACTTCATCATTCTTAGTCACATTAACTGATTTGAAATAGTCTTTTTATATTCATTACGTCACACGGAATACGTATCAGGGTTCACTGAATTCCTGGTTCTATTATTGTATCACAATACTTTTTGCTGAACAAAAATTCCAAAATGTTCACTACGACAAGACACAAACTCATGACATACAAACTTAAATACGTTAAAAAATGTATCCCCGAGTCTATCTCTCTAGGGATATCAAGAAACAAACAACTTTCTTTCAATCTTCATTTTTTTGAGCAATTTCATGTCTCAAATAGTTCGAATTATTTCAGCACATATCAAGCTCGGCAATTACCAACTGTTCGAAGTTAAAGATTGTTATGAAGAAAATTTGCATTAATTTCATTTCAACAATCCTTCGATTGAAAACGAGCCATGCATTGATCAGAAAAGAAGAAGAAAATTTTTCCCAATGCCGCTCTGTTGATTAATTGATTGATCATTCATCTTACATAAAATATTGAAAAACAACACCACCTTGATGATGACGTCAATGGATCTTTCGTCGATTGACGATTACTTGTTATGAATCAAACGAGAAGAAAATTAAACAAGTCATCGTCACGGCCAATAATGCCATATCAACAAATTGAAATTAGTCGTCTATATGTTCTCTTAATCAATTAGCACGACATGTTGTTTCTTTCTTATATTTATCAAGTTCGTTCACACTTGTCTTCTCATATAACTTCGTGTTCATCTTCATTCGATTCACATTAGTCAATCAATTCCGAATTGCGCATACACGCACAGGATTTGTTAACCTTTCAATACACTATAAAGCATATTTGATTCGTTTATTCTAGGCAGACGGTAAAAAATGTTTCGTAAAGCTGAACAGGAAGCACTTCTGGGTAAGTCATGTTGAAAGATATGCTAAAAATTGAAAAGGTGGTCTTGAATTTTAGCTGGCCATGGTCGTGTTAATCAATTAGGCGGAGTTTTTATTAATGGTCGTCCTTTACCGGATCATATTCGTCGGAAAATTATTGAAATGGCAACAAATGGAATTCGTCCAAATATGATCAGTCGTGAAGTATGGTTTGTTTTGAGTGAGAGAGACTTTCTACTAATTATTCATTATATTTTAGCTTCGGGTATCTCATGGTTGCATATCAAAAATACTTTCACGTTACTCCGAAACAGGTTCATATAAACCGGGTGTAAGCAATCGACGACAATCGAAGTTAGCTGCTCGACAGATGAAAGACACCAATGGTGACACTACCTACGAAGAGTCCGATGAAAGTAAGATTTTTCGAGGATTGCTCAAAAAGAAAGTTAATTTTGTTTGTTTTAGATAATTCACTGAATGAAACGTTACCAATGCGTTTGACGGCTCCTGCACGGCGTTATCGTTCGTCTTTCACTAACGAACAATTACAATTACTAGAACAATTTTTCTCTCATACACCCTATCCTGATGTGACAACGCGGGAAAATCTTTCGCAACGTTTAAATATTGAAGAAAATCGCATTCAAGTATGGTTTAGTAATCGTCGAGCGCGGAATAAAAAATCGGCATTAACACCTGCTAGTCCAGCAGTGAAACATGACGAAGAAAATTTAGTACCATCGTTTCTTGCATCACCTCCTATTGATATGCAACAGTTTGCTGCTAATGAGAGCAGCTTCGATCCTTCTGTCACATCCAGTCCGGCAGCGAGTAAGTGTTAAATTGAGTGCACATTTAAGATGGAAACGTGCTTTTTTGATGTTTTAGATTATTGGGCAATGCCATCGCCGTTAAGTTATACAGCAAATAATAGCGTGCATTATCCATTTAATGATCAATTTTATTATCAACCAAGTGGGTCATCTGTTTATCCGAATTATCCAATGTCGTATACCTCTTTTCCATCTTTCTATTGATCTGCCTTATGTGTATTTTTCTCTAACTTTTTTAATTCTTCGTTTCTACTTAGTCACTTCAATAAATTTTTTCACATAAATATACGAGTTGTGACTTGAAAAATGAATGTATTCTATTGATTTTGAAATAGGTGCGCATATCGGAGCTATGCGGTTGTAATCGGCGTGATAAGAACGAGTATGTCGGAATCGCTCAATTGAATGATTACTATGGCAATTTTTGATGCTTCTCGCTCTTTTAAGTATATAGTGTAAATGTACTGATAACTCACTAAGAGCATAAACTTATCTTCAGAGAAATAAATTTGGACTTTGAAATGTCAGTTCCTCGGCTTTTTCTTATCTGTTTATATGTCGATCAAAATATTGTTTTCGAAAAATATCAGATGTTTTCGAATTTGGATACAATGAATTCGTTTTTTTTTATTAAACGAAATCAGCTTATGGATATGATTTGCATTGTAAAATTTAATTTTCGTTTGAACAGACAAACTTGAACTATTATGAATTCATAAGCAAGCAAGTTAAGTTGACTATAGAATATTCAGAAACATCATTTCACAATGAAACTAATATATGTGAAAAAAGATTTCGTGTGTAATAAATTTTGAGTACGGCTCAAGATCTGTATGTTACAAGCAAGTTGTATTTTCGTTGATCAAGTTTAAGAAAACCTTTTTTGTTTCTGTTTAGATAAGAACGCGAACAGGGGTGCACACTATTAGATACCGGCACCCCGAAATTCGAATAAACACAAGCATTTTACGATATATAAGGAGTGTCATATATTTGAATTATCGATAGAAATAACGCCTTCGAATGATGCGGACAAAGTCGTCGATTCCTTTTCAGACAGTCAATGGGTATGTTCATTAGAAAACTGCTAATTTTTTTTCAAATAATTATTCATTAGAGTGTCAATAGAGAATAGAACAAAGTTTTTTTTTAATGTTTAAGCCCATCTTCCTACAACTGCCATGGCTGCGACACCGGCATATAATGAAACAAAATATAATAGTTTTAATCGTTTGGTTAATGAATGAAAAGAACGAGCTCCGGGTCCCATTTCAACTGTGATTAAATTAACAAGAGCTACATATATAAGAATACCGGCAGAGACTGAATCTAGAATACCATTGATAAGCAATGCGGCTACTGAATCGGGATTATATGCTGTAAAATGTATGCCAATGCCGATAGCAATTCCAACTGGAGTTGTTAATACAAAAACTACAACCATAAGAATAATGGACTGTAATGAAATACGATCTAGACGAGCAATTTGTGCACCCAATGCAATTGCTTCAAAAAATTGATGAAAACCAAGTGCAATAAATAGAGCAACAAAAGATTCACTAGTGGCGCCCAACGTTACACCGATGAGAATTGAATGAAGAGCTATACCAAATTCAAGTAGATATGTACTTATTTTGTTGGATTGATTATCATCATGAAAAGCAGCGCCATGGTGGTGATGGTGATGATGATTAATTGTATTATCGCATTGTGCAGATATAGTCCCATTCCGACTTACTGAACAGTCCATTTCAATGTTTTCTTGGTTTTTAGATTCACCATTTTTATTATTGAATATTGGTTGAACTCTGGATTGATATCGTTGATGAGCAGAGAACTCAATAAATTGCATTACAAGTGCAGCTAACATAGCAAAGAGACCAGCATAAGCACTATAGACATTCCATGAATCTGGCAAACAAGGATGTGTTAAGGCTTCCATTGCAGGTGGTAACATATGAATGAAACCTGTTGCTAATACGACTCTAGAAAATAGATGGTAAAAATATTTCTTTCGTTTATTGTTTGATGCATTTTCAACGTACCCACTACCGAAAAATTTTCCTGTCTCGATTATAATCGGATTGATACGTAAGCGTTCAATGCGCGTCGTAATAATTGAAAAAACAGTGCCCAATAAAGATACAATTAATAGAACAAAAACCGATACAATATGAAGATCTAAATTATATGGGTCCTCGTCACCATCATCAGTTATAATACAATCATTGTTTGCTGCTGCTCTTAAATTAATTCTTGCCATCATTTTTATCATTAAATTATCTGGTTGCTTTTGTTACAAACAATCAAGTGAACTTATACTGCCTAGAGTTCTTCGTTTGATAAACTCTTATATATTCTATACTTTACCTATCGTCGGCCGATAGGAGGAGATGTATACGCACATATATACCTGACGGAGAAAAAAAACATGTTTTCGTTGTAACCGTGCACTTATCTTCTCTTTATTTTTTTATGATTACAAGAAGCAAAATTACATTCCAAGATTATTCTTCACATTTGTATGGTAATATATTCTTATCGATGCTTGTTTTTTCTTCTTCTCTCTCTCTCTCTCTAATAAATTGTACTTTTATTTCTTCCGTTACAACTGTATCATTCATTTATCAAGTGTTTTAGACATCAGCAAATATCAAACGAACAATGAGTTATCGAGATAAATTTCACGCAGAGAAAAACAAAATTCAAACTAAAGAAGTCTTATGGTCGTAAATGAAAATAGTACTTCGGACTTTGGTTTAAGATAAAGTTCATAATTTAGACGCGATCCAAGTGAACGTGCTTTATCATCATAATATAGACAAATCATCGATGATTCACATGTCGATTTAAATCGAATATTTATTGGACGTTGTTTATAATTTTGAACTAGAACATTTGTTGTTATGATTGATGAATTCATTTTTTGATCATTGGTTGCTGTACGATTATATTCAAGCATAATATCGGGATCTTCACCTAGTTTAAATTCATATTTTTCGAATTCAGTTAATGTCGGTAAATGCCATTCGCCAGTGAGAACATTCAACGATGAATCATAGAGCATCAAATGACCAGTTGGTAAAAATAATGAACTATTGGATATTTGATAAACACGTTGTAATTTATGCTTATTTGAAATCATCGATGTTGTATTACTTAATACCAGCGATGGTATACTTATAATAAGATTATACGTAAAAATAGTTTTAATTTGAATATTAGGCGATTCAATCGGTAGTGTCAGTATAGAATAAGGATCAATTGCGAGTGAACTATTGATACATGTAAATAGATTAATACCACTGTAATCAATATCGTCTTTTGTTTGCGTTTTTGAATCAACTAATGATGAACTTGTACCAAATGTAAGATCGATGTCGCCTGCCATTAGATGAGTTTGATTAAAATGAAAATTCAATGGGCTTGAATTAATAATATCAACTATAATTTGAAAACGCGTCGAACGATCAGGATATGTTTGAAGTGTATAACGTGCTTGCCAACGAATATTTTTAATAACATAACTAACAATGAAAGTATCATTGGCCGGTAGTGGATGAAACGAAACTTCATAGATTGTATTGGGTTGTGGTTCGTCAGTATATTCGATAAGATTCGATTGGACACGAAAATAATGTCCGGTTTCAATTTCACGTACAAGTGAATAACTATAATCTTCATTAATTATTTCACAGACAACCGGTTTTTTATGTTCCGGATATCGACGTACAAGAACGTTTTTACCTAGAAAAAAAAACATTTCGATAATCAACATAAATTTGTGTTCGTCGTTTTATACGCAACCTGTCATGTTCATGGCAATGCGTAAGACTCGTCGTTCGAATAGAGTAATAGTTTCATTGGCGTTGTTGTCTGAGGATGATCTTAATAGGATACTTTCATGTTTGATATTATTCCAATCGTTTTGTTGAAACCGCATGGGTCCAGTGTATTCTTGATGAATTTCTGCAAATGAATCGTACAGTCGAGCCGTATTATCAAATGATAAGCACATCGGCATAAGTAGAGATAATAAAAAGATGATTACGACCGTGTAAAACAACATCGTCATTCTTAGTGAAAATTTTCTATCAAATGAACCATTGAATTTTGCTTCTATTCGTAGTAATTCATCAGTAAATACGAGATTCAAATTACTCAACACGTATAAACAAAGTTGTCGAAATGATATTTGACACTAAACTTTTGTAGCGTTGATAGTTTACAATTTTATACGTGTCTAAGCATGAACGAAGAATAGTGCCATTTAATACCATTGTCAATTTATTGCTTTGTATCTTTGATTGAAAAGGTAATTTAAGACAAGTTGATAAACATGCTTTTTGAGACGTTTATTTCTAGGTTTTTCTTTTCTATTGACAATTCATAATCATCAATTGTCAAACAAATGTCTATGGCTAGTTGGTATGCATTGAACCGAATTCAGTTCCAAGTGAAATACAAGACATGGCCTACTTTAATTGTTCATGTGGGTTTCTTTTTTTGATGAATATATGAGAAAAAAAGTTTTTTTTAGAGTCTTATCACTCAAAGCTGAGTGGTAACAAATATTTCTTTACATCATGAGAAAAAAGGACAATACTTCTGATGTTATCTCATGATCTTCAAGAAACATCTGTACGTTATATAGAGTTTACGTAATTCAGTTTTAAAGTAAAAATCTTATCATTGAATTCATCATTTTAGTTCGAAGAAAAGCTCAAATACGGATATATACATATGATCTTAGTACTTACACTTATCTTTAATTCAAATTTTGCCGTACTAAATTCAACAGATCAATTTTTATGGTATCTGTAAAATAATAAAAATCAATTTTTATGGTATCTGTAAAATAATAAAAATCAATTTTATCAGGCATTTCTTTGTACTATCACGATTATTATTTCGAACCACGTGTATATTGAAATTTGTATGCGAAATGTAAGAAGTACCAATCATTTCCTGAAAGTGATGCAAAACCTAGAACGGCTTCAGATTGAGATTTGTTTAATCAAACATACGGATCTTTGTTGTCGAGATTCTTCAAATAGTTGATTGTTTTTTTCTCCTGTAACACGATCTTGTGGTAACGTAATTATATAAATTCATGTTATTCTACTATATCACGTAATTTCACTTGAGGCCCTCGACGTAACACGTGAACATCAAGTTTCTGATTTTCTTTTCTGCGCAGTATTAATTTTCTTTTCCTTTGTCAGTCACTTGTTCGCATATATATATATTTTTTCAATAGGAACGATATATAAAATTTAAGCAAATGTCGAGTCTCTATTTGTGTCCCGATGGTAAACTAATCTTTTTGAAATTGATTCAGAATATCGGATATGTTTTTCGATAATAGATTTTTGGCGTTGTCCAATCGATCTTAATCATCAAGTACTTGCAAAACGATTTCAATATCATATTCGACGATGTACAATTGTAAGTTAAGAATATTTTGGGTATTTCTATTCTAAAACATATCTATACATCCCTTCATCATCTGTCGTAATATATGAATTTGATTTGTCTAGGCGAATCCTCATATTCGTCGTGTTCGTTGTGTTTTTAATGCAAATCATTTAACAACACCAAACGATTTACTCAGTCATATGTCAACATGTCCTGATGCAATCGACAGAAGTACTGTTCTAATTGGTCTGTCCGATGATTGTAAGTTTTGTCCATTGAGAAGTCATTTGAGTAGGATAGAAAATATTCATATCTATTTTCAAGCACCAAGTCAACCTTGGATTGATAATTGTCGCCGATCATCAGCGCCAACCGATTGGAAAATGTTTAATGATGTGACTGTTACTGAAGATTGGGATGGTATGAATCCGGCTTTGTTTCTTTTTGTAAATTTTTGTTCATATGACTCATGATTTTCATTAGATGATATTCGCGAACGACGAGAAAAAACGGCTGCAGTCAAGTAAACAAATCAAAATATTGCCTATCATAGATTATTTATCACTTTTTATTTTCAGGGAACAATCAACTTCGGCTCAGTTCGTATTTTCTGTTGTTTGATATTTCTCTTTTTTCAAGTTTTGGATATTCTATTGAGAAGATCGTCGAGTTCACCATCGCATACTCCGTATTTACATGCGAAACAACATAAAGATATTGAGAATGATTCTTGCCAACTTCAACCTGTCGAAGAAACGAGTCAGTTAATAATAAAAAATAGCTTTAACACAGCTCTATCGGTTAGCAAACAAGCACGTATGTTTATAGTGTAATTTTACGGGAAGAGAAAAAAGTAATTTCATTTTATTCTATTCAAGATGCTTTCAAAGAACACGCTAATGATGGTTTGATTCATCCGGTCGAAACAGATGAATTAACGTGAGTTTTACTTTGACAGGATTGCTACTTGAAAAATTTGAAACAATATATATATATATTGATACTAATAGTTGACTTTAATTTGCTAAGTTCAAATATTCTAGTTGTAGCTAAAAATAGGCAAAAGAACAAAAATGACTTAACGCATACTACTGGAAAAAGTTTAATTAGTTTACATGATTGAACAAAACTTTTTCATGCGAATAAATCAAGTCTAATTCAATGGGCGTGTTTTCGCCCCTTCAAAATATCACAGGAAGTCAATAAAGCCGCTTTTATATTTTTAAAAACAGTAAAATTCTACTCTCTGTGTTCGATCACTCTCGCATCCTAAACCGATATGATTGATGACAAGCTTTTATAGGACTCATTGATCAAGATAAATAATTCAGTAGAAAAATGCAATTTTTCAAATGCATAGATAAGATTTTTTTTCGTCGATTTTTAAATGATCTCGAATAAGTATATTCACTTTAACGCTTTATAATGTGCATTGACATTGTCTGCATAAGAAACTGAGCGCATTCGTGGAGAAAAAGTTTTTCGGAATTATCAAAGCTGATGTAGCAAAAAGTGAGGTAATATTTAGAGATTTCTTAAAATGCCCAGAATTCAAAATAAAGTTGTGATAGTTTAGTATTCAGTTAGTATTTTGATATCACATAATGCCACGTGCGTTAAAAATATCGACTTAAGATGAATAGCATGACCAGATTATTAATCTATTTCGACAAATATTTTCTTTGCAGATGATAGTTCTTGTCGTTTCTATATAATTACGTGCTTTGAGCAATTAATTTGGCATCAATTTGTCATCAATGACATTAATTTACCCGAAGGGGTCGGCAGAAAGCCCTAAATTAAAGACACGTACAGTATCATAATATAATCTGGCCAGTTAGAAACAATTATGTTCTAACGCTGACGTTAAATCTTAGTCATGGTAAGAAAAATGTGACATTATTAACTAAATATCACTGCAGTCGAAACTATTCTATACTTGTTTGTGCACTAGTGTGTTTGCTTGACCTCACTATATTTGCATATTACATGACATAAATTATGAAATCATCTAAAAATAAGTTTCCCCCTATGACGATAGACGATTGTAGTTCATATACGTAAATATGTTCTCTATTTATCTATAGAGCACGTGCATCAAAGTTAGATTTATTTAGCCTTCTTATCTCTATTTTCATGTGCGGTTATTAGATGAAGTGGCTTTTTCTAGATTATCGTCTCCATATTCTATTTATGTGTTTATAGGAAAAATCTAATGAAAATTCGAACATTACAACTTATCGGTGGTGCTGGTCGTGGCACGTGTTGTTTATTTCGTAAAGGTCCGCCAGTATTTGTAAGCGTTTTTCTTTCTCATCTTAGTATATTTTTCAGTCTCTTTCTGCATTTTAGGGTTCATCTCTACGCAAATCACCATGATAGACAATCATATATTCTTGTTTTTTGTTCTTTTTAAGTTTTCTTCTCTTCTTATGTTATACACATGATATGAAAAAATACAAAAAAGTATAAACAAATTACACTTGATTCAGTCTACTGTATGTATCTAAGAAAAAACTAATCTATTATCTATCATCATATATTCTCTGAGTGGCACAACATGCGTCTTGCTATCGGGCAGTTATGGTCTCGTTACGTATATGATACTCAATAGGTCGTTTTCCGATGGAGACCTTGACGCTTATCTTATTAGTGTTGATATTAGCGTTACGGAGGAGGAGGAAAATACATATAATATAGCTAGCAACTGTTTTCTTTTATCCATCTATAAGCCTAAATCATATTCAGAATATAGCAGCACATCCTTACGTTGAATAAGATGATAAATAAACTAGCTTTGCTCACTACTGTTTTTTACTGTAAGTTTCTTTGTAGAAAACATAAATATTTCTATTTCGCATATTGACGTTTAATACAGTAGTTTTCATTTGCTTGGACATTGCTGGAGCTAAGATTTGTTATCAATGTGACGATAAAAATCCATCCAGTAAATTGAAAATTTTCGGTGAAAAAATAACCAAATGTAATGGTGTACCATTTGAAAAATATGCTTCAAAAACGTCACGAGCTTTCGGCGCTGCTGTTTTAACATGTTATACGGTAGTATTTCCCTAAATTCTCTTGCTATATTTTACGAGCAAAATCGTTTTTTTGCTTTTCAAGCGATTCAACGAATCCGGAGCTGTTATTAAACGAGGTGCCTATGGACTTGGCGAAACGTATGACAAAAATTTCAAATGTCGAGATCGTTTTCATACATGTTGTCGAACAGCTTTCTGTAACAAACATACCAAAGCTCCTTGTCCACCACCAGGTTTGTATTCTTATTGTCCTATTTCTATATTCAAAAATCAACGGAAACATTCCTCATGTAGCTAAAATATCAACAAAGAAAGAAGTAAAAGCGTGTTATCAATGTAAAGGTGCTGAAGGCTGTAAACCAGAAAAACTTGACGGATCTGAAATCCGTACATCAGGTGCTTTCGGTGGCAAGAATTTATACTGTTATACGGTATGAAATCAAACAAAAACATTATTTCTGAATCTTTTGTTTTTTTCTAAATTAAAATAGAAATTCGATCCCAAAACCGGTACTGCTGTTGCTCGTGGTGGTTTCGGATTTGGTGAATCACTCGATAAAAATCTAAAATGCGATGCTAAACATTATTTATGCTGCTATGATAACTTATGCAACAATCAAACAGCTGGTTATTGTGCCAAAACAGCCTAGTTCAATTAATCGACATAGACTAAATCATAAATGCGCGCTTGCTGTGTGGTGTAGTCTGAACAAGTTTTTTTTTAAATATTTACATCCTTCATTTTATTTCATAATAAATACTATGCATAAGGCTTACATCAGTTGAACCAAGGAGGAACTCATTTAATAGAAGATCATGGTTAAATTTTCTAGTGAACTATCGCAAATTTTTATCTTTTTTTAATTCAATAGAAAAAATGTCTTTTTGTTTTAGTTTAGATATTTAAAACAGTAACTTGCGTCAGCGCATGAATGAATAAGTGCATAACATACAGCCATGAGTAGATTGTTTCAATGATCCAAAGTATTATTTATGAATTGAGTGCATTTTTGAATGAGAAATATTTTTAAATTTGTAATTATTCCATTATTGTTACCAAATATAGAAAATGTCCTTTTGTTACAAACTATTAAAACACTTTATCATGTTTTATTAGAAGAAGAAGAAAAAGATTACTTAACGATTCTACTCATAATGACTTGGATCTTGTAGCACAAACATAAATGTGATCTCAAGCCTACTACTAAAAATACTTTTTTATTTACTCGTTAAATTCTTTTTACTGCATCCATTTAGTCAGGCTGTTGTTGTCTTTTGAGAACAAAACCGTTTTCTATAAATGAATGAAATCGTTGGTTTCGAGAAAAACTCAATGAGTATACGTGAGTTTTAGCTGAAGTAAATATAGATAATCAAAACATTGACATTTCTTTCTTTTGTCAATAGAATCATGAATGCTTTCATATTTGTTCATGAAGGAAGGAGTCATTCTCAGTCGTAGCGAACGTCTCGGGTCATATCGAGTGCTTAGTGAACTTTAGGTAAAATTCTCAAGTAACAATCAAGGGTTTCACTTCGTCAAACTGAATTAAAATTATTTTCGTAAACTTTCCATCCGACGGTATTTGTATTCAAAAATTCAAGTTACCAAGTGTTTTTTGATAGGATAAATCAAATAATATCATGAAATTCTAATCAGCATTATAAGATTCACTCATCCTATTTGGTAGCAAATCGTTCTATGACGAAACTGTACGTTTTAATTTTTCAGTAAAAACCCTTTGGTAATTCAGCGAAAAGAATATCGTCGTACATGTGTCTAATGGCGGAAGTACACATACTGCAGGTTTGCTTCAAATAAAGATTTGAGTAAATCAAAAGTATGTCGCATAAGTTTAGTTAATCTAATGTGATGGTCACTTCACTGGTATATTATTTTTTATTGTCTTAAAGAAGAAGGAGAAGTTGTCACTGTTAGAATTGTTGATACACAAAAAGTTGAAATCATTAAATGAAACTTATAACCAATGCATTTCGGTAGACTGTTGGACGATTCAAGAAGAAGGGAAAAGGAGCAAAAGAGACGACCGATCACCAAGAAGAGTGGGAATGTTGAATGCAATATATTTTCTCAAGGCAATACTTTCTCTTTGGTTGGTGATGATGATAGTTGAGGATAATGATTGTTTATTGCTGGATTTGAGCTCGGTGTTGATGATATTAATGATGAATCAGGTTCAGCAAACAGCGGATTGCGAACTTCCATTTCTCCAGTCTAGAGCGAAAGAAAAAATTATATTATCGTATAGAATATCTATAGAACATACAGGAGCAAGACCAGGACACTCATATACTGTATAATCGCCACCAGCTGGTGCTTCATCGTCGGAATCATCTGAATGTACTGGTTTTGCATCTAGATGAGCTCTGTTAAAATTAGAAAACGAAACACATTTTACTATGAAAACCAAAAAGAAATATGTTAATATTATAAATTATACTTTTCTTGCGCCATCATTTGTTGCCGTTGTTGTTGATAATGAAACATTTGTGCACTTTGAGCCAATTTTCGATCAGACATTGTTGAACTCGGCGAGATTTTACTAACAGTAGAATTAGGTCCTGTAACACCGTACGATGGATATTCTGCATCGATTGCTGCTTCCGCTCGCTTTTGAATCCTATTAATAAAAAAGAAAATTTCTTTGTGTTTGATATTTGACATTCGTAAGACGCGCATTGACTCATTTCGCATTAATGATCAATAATTCATCGTCTCGAAAACGAGTTCTATTCTATATTAATACCAAACACTTTCTGTCTATTTATTAGAAATTGTCAAAACAACTCGTAAATATTAAAAAAAAAATTTTTCAAAGATACATGATTAACTAATTGGAGCTCATTTTTAAGTTATATACATTCCTATTACAGGAAAGTGCCGTAAGGGTAAATTTATGAATGCTTTTTATGATAATAATCATATTAGTGTAACATTTTCTTTTTCTTTGCCACCATGACTCGTTGTCGTCGTTTCACAAAGATCAGAAATGTTTTTTTTTCATTTTAATGACATTCCGTTAACATAGAAAATATTTTATAGAGTTTTTCATTTCTATAATCGTCTTTAGTTAATTCTGAATAGAGATTAATCAAGCGACAATCATTCAATCTTTTTCTTCTAAAATTCCGGGATGTGCTACTTACTTATACCAGAAAATAGCTGCCGCAATGAGGCCCACAACACCGACTAAACAGCATGTTCCAACAACCACTATAAAATAAAAAAATATTCATCAACAAAGATAAATTTCTACATAAAAATCTAGAAGCATTGAATAATCACGAGCGTTTGCTTTTTACTAATTGAAGTTAAAATGAAGTTTTTCATACCTGATAAACTATCTTACGTCAATATTTTCTTATCAAGATATTTGATACTAAAAAATGATCCTGGATTTTTTTCACTTAATCTGATATCTTTGCAGAATATTAATTATTATAATTAATAAAATTTGTTAGGACGTCCAGAAATATATTCAATCTTTTTTCTCGGATATAAAATTTTCCATCAAACTTCTGTTATGAAAATTTTGACAGTAGATATGCTCTGAGATCAAGATCGATTCAGTATAGGTTAACAGCTGGTCTCTAATCTCTCCTATTTAATTGTTTTTCTATCATTTTATTAATTTATTCTAAAATTTGACCTGTTTTTTAGGTTGCCCGTAGCACTTTCATTATGGAAATTTCTTAATTAAATAGACTAATATTCTTCATGTGAAAATTTTCTACTAATAATTTAACAATGAAAACTACCGTATTTTTGCAATGAATGCTATGAAAAAGTAGTCAATGTAAGTCGTCAAAACTCTAGATCAGTTCCGTCTCGGCTATGAACTATTTACAATGCATTCGACATGTTCAAATCGAGAAAGAAATAAGTAGTTATACGATTTCTTCATAGAAAATAATTCTTTCAAACATGAATTACTATTGATGTCATGCAATTCTATTTCTTTCAACTTCTATATTTGATAGAAACTTACTAATGAATAATGTATCATTACGGCGTTGTTTTCTTTCAATAGCATTTAGCGCTGGATTCGACTGTAAACGTTCAGCGCGTGCATGAGCGCTATCTGCCATCCATGGTTCTTCAAGAAGTTGCTGATTATTAAGTTGAGATTTTTCGTTGACGGTTGCTTGTATTTCACTATCATCGTTCACTTTACTTTTAATCGGTTCCTCAAATGGAAATCCTTCAGGCAATGATTTAGGGCTTTCTATATTAAAAAAAAAACAACAATAATTTTCAAAATCGATAAATTTTTCTTCCTACCAGGTAAAACTTCATTGACAGTTATTCGACGTTTTATTGGCGCTTCTTGATCTATCAATGTTTCCCAGTCAAAATCGTCTCCTCGTCCTATAAAAAAGAAAAACAAAAGGAAATATTCAGCAAAATTATTCATCAACGATTATTTTTAGCTATTAGCAGAAGCTGGTTTTATTATTTTTATTAGTTCATCACCAAATATTTGGCTATCGCAAGGCACAGCGTAGATAGTAATTGTTTCTATTCTCTATCTATTTAGATTTTCCGACATGTTATATATTACAAACGGAAATCAATTGATTGGGTTTCTTTCCTTTTACTATTTTGAAACTAAATGTTGGAATTAAAGTTAAATAGAGAAGAATAAATAAATAAATAAAACGTACTTTCAATCTCGTCTTGTTCAATGACTGACGGTGGTATAAATTCATCGCTTATTGGTTTTTTAGTTGTTTCTTCAATAGGCTTTGGCGTTTCTATTCGTTGATGTGATGAATGTATTTTTGGTAAAGGAAGATAGAAAATACGCGAAGCGTCAATTGTTGTTGTTACAACAAGAATGAATAGAGCAGTGTTAAGACTCATAAATATTTTCATTTTTATCGTTATTTTCGTGTATGTATATGTGTGTATGTATATATATATATATATATAAATATAATATTACTTCAATACAATGAATATCTTCACCGGTAACGTTGCAAGCGTGTATGTTGGTTCACACGCACACAAAACAGTATACTGTCGTTGCCAGCATGTAGAACTCGTCCGATAGTCTTCTTGTTTTTGTTCAGATTTTTTTCTCCTCTATACGAGAATTTCTATTTTTCTCTCGCTATCTTTAGATCTTTTTTTTTCTCCGGCCGACAATGAATGACGTTCATAATATGGGCTTTCCAAGGAAAAAGAAAAAGTTGCGCGTGCTTCGCTACTGCGTATAAGAGACAAAAAAAACAAGAAAAAGAAATTACAGCTTGAGGCAACAACACTGGTTCGATTCTCTAACGCATACTGCAACAGCATAGTACTCGACATTTGTCAGGAACAACGAGATTAAATTATCATTGGGTTATCTTAAAATTAACATTAAATACACAGTTCTATGATCAGAAGGTTATATTGATTATTAAAATAATTAACTTTTAGTTTTCTGTTCACGCACTAAAGTTCGATTTCATCAAGAAAAGTAATGACGAGACTTTTTGATGAGATATATATATATATATTATTTTTCTTTCTATCTCTTGCGCCTCTTATTGTGCATTTTGTCTCGGCGCAAGTGACAAAACAACAACTGAAAAAAGTTTCTATTTCATGAGAGAATATTAAATTCAGAAAATAGCAAGACGTGTGCTCTTTGAACTGCACTTTATTGATAATAATAGGTGTTTAATCAGCATCATGAAAAATAAGATAAGCCAAGTAGGAGACACATGAACAAATAATAATGACATGGCTGAGACAAATTCTATGTTTGGTCTAGTCGATGACGCATATTGTAAAGAATCGATATGGAAAATGGCACAAGCTTACCTTCATCAACACGACTGGCGAAGCAAAAATATTGTTTATCTAGTAGTAGGTGGCCACCGAATAGAAGAAGAAATATTAATCGTGAAAGTCGTCGGGCATGAATTAAATCTATCATTATGATTATCATTAAATGAATTCAGCTAACTTCATCGTCTACGCTCCCAGATAGTGCGAAAACAATATACAGGAAGCAATATGTCCGTATAAATGATAAAAAAAAATTAGTTATCTTAAAAGTTCTGAATAGAATCAAATATACGAAAGAAAAACAATCTAAAACTAAGTTAACAATCGCAATTGGTCAAAAGCCAATACGAACGAAAAACTAACTGTAAACGTAACAGCTGTTGAACTGACTTGAATCATTAAAATAGAGTAGTGAATAAAATACTATTACAAACGTATTTACTCACATTCAAACGATTGCTAGTCAAATGATGATAAGTTCTTTGTTTTTTTTTCTTTCCTAATCACTATTTTAAATGACTCTTTTCTCATGACATGAGACAATCTATCGATTGTGTTGCAAGATATTATTTGCATATTGAAATAACTTAAAATCATATTCAGCCAATTACTGTGCCAATCAATCATTCAATTATCTAACCGTTGATTGACATGAAACGAGTGGTATGTCAATGTAAAATTCAAAATAAAACAAAATCACCATATTGTCAGACTAATTTTGGTCACGTATACCAGATGTCGCTACCTAATCAGATTTCATAGGCAGACTTTAATCAAGAATATTTGAAGTTTTCTAGTCACTATCAAATAAAGTAAGAAAATACACTCGACAGATATGGGACATATTGAAATTATTTTTGGGTCAGTGGTTCTTGTAGACTTGCTATGGATACATGAACGGCACTACAGCTGGTTATTTCTTTTGGGAGTTCATTTTGACTTAGAAAAATTCATCCTTATAGAATATGATACATATTACCAAGTGTTGCAGCTAGCAGTATAATAGATGTTATAGTCTACAGGTTTATTTATCAATACAGACTATAGTTTTCGTTCGCGTTCAAATCGTAGATATTTCTGTTATTTATCTGAATTTTCAAATCACGTCAACATAATATAATTTAAGTAGGAGTTGTATACCAAGCTTATTGTTGTCCATCAGATTTCGAGTAGTCAAAAACTATATCTCATCGAGCTTTCATTTCCGACTTCTCGGATGCATTTTGACACCTCGGCACTCATCAAAGTTTTGAGTGTGGAGAGAGAAGAAACTTATCGAAGAGTACTATTGATTCTTTAAGTAACTTTCAACCACTCAAGAAAAATCACGGCGGAAGCTTAGAAGAACTAGTAATGTTTGACATATATGTCGCTGTACTTTCATAATTTTCTACGTGATATTTAACATCAACTATTAAAAATTCAGAGTGGAATCTGTTAGTTTCCTAAAAAAAAGGCATAGTCCAGATGTACTATTGCGCTTTGATAAAATTCTGAGAGATTGTTTTCATACGTGTTCACCCTCAACAGTCGTTCTTCATATTAGCTCTTTCTGGGGCATCTGGAATTTGTTGATAAAAACGCATTGAAATAGCAGATACAATCTTTGAAGTGTTATTCAAACATCATAATTTTAAAGATGTTCAACGAAAATCTATCATACGTTCTCGTTCATATATTTCTATGAATGTCATGAATTTTTATTTAGAATGGACTATTTTTTTTACAGAAGTAATGCCACTTTGTTTAGTGTTGCTGATAATTAAATTATTATCAAAGCCCAACTTCATTTGAGTAAAAAGCAGAATTTATCTTTATAATAATGATTACACTTTACAAAGAAAAAAACAATATTTCATAAATAATTATAGAAAGTGAGAACTTGTAATAAAATATAATCATAGAAGTTTTCAGAACATTAGTGGATATAGTAGAATTTTATATCATTTTATAAATTTGAAAACCAGCCGATTCTACAGCTTGAATAATAACATCATCGTCTATAGGAACAGTTGCAATTAAATCCGCTTGGCCAGTTTCTAGATCAACATTAACACTGAGAACTCCATTCACTTTTTGGAATGATCGAATAGCAGCCGAACGACATGATTCACAATGCATTCCTATTACTTGCCAATGTGTTACAATAAGATTTCTATCTAATGTGTCACTAGTCGACGATTGATTATTATACATACGAATAATATCAGGTGAAAATGATAGAAATATTGCTAAAATAATAATCCCGGTAAATTGCCATTTTGATGGACGATAACGAAAATATGAATAAGTCAACGAAATTACAGTAAGTGAAATAAATACAGGTCGATAGGGTGAAAGAAAAGTATTTAATCCAGCGCATCCAACACCGAATAAATTTAATAATAATGGTAAGAAACAACATGGACAACATAAAGAAATTAGACAACTGCCTAACAAACTATTTATCCAACCGAACCGGATCATTTCATCTACAATGTAAATCATATTCATTATCATTTATATAGAAATGGATCAAATTCGACTACACTACTTTCTTTTCGTTGAAGCTCGCCTTTTTATTCTCGTTAGTTTCACGAAGAATGTTCTCTTTTTTATTTTAAAGTTTTAACAAAGACAACAAAAAAATTTACAAAACACAATGTTATTTTTTTCTTTCGAATCTCTCATTGCTCCGATGCTACAATCCCATTCGATTTTGTTTGTTTTCGTATACTTCCAACGTCTTTTTCTAGTTCATTAATAGCACATTCAATTTCATAATTTTTTCCAACAAGACCAACCCATCTATATAAATATATACATAGACATATGAGAATACAATAGCAAAATTCGCTATTTAACCTACGTTTGTTCGAGTGTACTTAATTTAGTTCCTGCTTGTGTTTGTTCATTTTTACGTTGAAAATTAATTTCTTGAATATGTTTTCTTAAAAGATTACAGAAGAAAAATAGTTTTAAATGAATTCGAAAAAAACCGATTTACCTAAGTTCTAGCAATTGTTTTTGTGCTTGTTCTAACATTGTTTGCAATGTTGTATTATAGATTTTCCATGTATTTGCTCCATAATCCCACATCAATTCAAGATTAAGAATTCTAAAGTAAAGATTGGTTTTTCTATTGATGGATATTTTTTCTTTCTTTTCCTATACCGTGTTTGTTGATGTTCAAGCTGAGCATAAGAATTTTCAACGCATTCATTCCATGCTGTAAAATCAGTTTGTTTACCAGATGGTGGTGCCGGTAATTCATAGCTGTTTTTAAAAAAAGTATAAAGTAAAATTTGTTAGAAAAAAAGACTTTTCTAGTACTATACCGTTTCATGCTTAACATTTCCATAGGTAATCGATTGGAAAGTCGTTCGAATTCTACTTTCATTATTTCTGTCTGAAAATGTTACAAATGAAAAAAACTATTTGATTGAATTACGATGTCGAAATTACTTCAAATGTATGATACAGTGGTTGACCAAGTTGTTCAAGATAGTTTTTTGTTGGTTTATAACGGCGGGTTTCATCTTCTACTAAACTCAGAGCCTAAAATCAGATCAGTAGTGAGGCATTGAAACAAGAAGTTAGCATTGACTTACCGCTTCACGTGCGCCCGGTTCATCATATCCACTATCATAATACGGTAAAGCATCGACAACAACATCAGGCGCTGTTTGATGTCCATGAGCATGATTGGAATGGTGTATAACAAGGGCGGATGATGTAAAATTTGTCATCTGTCAATTACAAGAACAGTCACAAAAAAATGAGCGATACTACTGTAAATTCAAAAATTGTTAAAAACAAGGAAATATGGATGCATGGAACACATTGCATATTTTTATCCAATTGATTGACAGAAGACGAGGAAAAGGTGACTCAAAAGAGGTCGCTCAACACCAGAGGAGGAATACGTATGTTCTTTCATAATAAGAGTGAAAATATAATGATAAGGACAACTTTTACGAGGTTCGCTTCACACATCTAGTTGGAATTCAATATTCTTTTGCCAAAGAAGATTACCAAAATTGAAGCACCTGGTGTTTTTATGTTGTCACTTTCCAACGCTGTGATTGATTGGTGTCTTTAGTTAATCTATCAATGAATGAAAAAATAATCTCACGTAATCTCCCTCCTAAAATATAATAAAATGAAACCTAAGATGGATAACATCGCAATATGTTTTCAGCGCTAGATATTTCAATAAACATTAGACACATAAAGTCATGTCGATTGATCATAAAATCGCACAAGTCCTTTCCGCCACAGGCAATATATCTGTCTTCGTCTATTATTGACATAATTTTTGTTTGTGCTACTACGATGATTCTTTTACTACAACTTCCTGACAACAAAAAAAATAATCTATTGTAGAATGTCAGACTTACATGAAACGAAAGTCAACAAAGAGTACAACACATGAAGAACTACACTTATTCTGAGTGCTGTTGGTTTCGGAAGTAAAACAAATACTATGAATGAAAGCTGCATGGAACATTAAAATACAACAAAGAACATACTGAATTCGAGTAGAATAGGAGGGTGCTATTTTTTTATTGTTGAAGCCTGCTTGTCAGGACAACATCAAAATTCTCGGTTAGAATGGCTAAGCCTCTTGAACTCTTTCCTTGGCATCGTACGTCACTACATGTTTTGTCAAAAGAAAAATCTAGATGAGTTGAGTACGTGGAAGCATTTCAAACTTCGACTGATACGTATCCCGTCAGGTCAACAGCGCTCTAGTGAGTATCCGATAGGTCTATTCAACACTATTCTATCGTATTTTTAATTTTAATATCTTTTAATTAGCGCTAAAATCTTCTGCTATCCTTCTTGTTTAGAAATTTAGAAATCAATGGATTGACTCACAGTGAGCATTAGTTACATTCTATTTGTTAAAGCAGTAAAAGACTTATATATGATGATTAGTATTCTGTTTGCATATTTCTAAGGGAAAAAAATAATCGGAGCGACAGACGGTGACATCTTATGCGAGGGATGGGCATCACTCAGCATGTGGGTGCATCTCCAAAATTTCGGACATGTGACACTACTCGATGGTGGTAGAAAAAAATTATCTGAATCAACCGAGATCAGCTACTGATTGATAGCAATAACAACAGATCAGAGGACACGGTTAAGTTCTACTTCAAATGATACTTTTTCGTTTCTGAATAATTTTTCATCTCATAGTTGTCATGCGCCTGCTGAAGTGTCTACCTGACGGAGTTCTATTCATATCAACATCTTGCATATGTTGCGAAATTATTATTAGATTTGGAATAAACATGAGAGTAGTAACATAATACTATTTTTTTGTATTGAGAATTTTTAATCTACAGGCTCTTTGTTAGCGCATGAGAAGCGACTTGTCAATTATTCTGTCTTCAGAAAATATGAAAATTTTGATTATAAAAAAGATATGACAAATGTGAGTCGAATAAAAGCTTCACTGCACTATCATGCGTATTCACATCGGAAATTTGACAAAACTTAATTGAATTATTGTTTAGTTACCGAGATAAGGAGGAAATTACTGTTTTTAAGAATATTTTTCTTCTTGATCATCAAAAATAAAATTCAGTTATTTAATTGTATTTGTATCACCATTATTATCTTAATATGAAATCTATTGAATTGGATCGATTTTAATATTAGGTAAACAGGTTTATCACAAACAATACTGAAAAAAAGATATGTTTTTTTTAAACTTATACGGTTTCTTGTGCTAATAAGAAAAAACAGTCTAGTATGACTTCCTTTCGACATTTTTGTATGGTCCCCCACAAAACATGAAATGCAAACACCTGTGATACTCGTTACTACAGTTCAACAATACATTCTGTTGACTTTTTCGAGAAGAAAAAGTACCTGGGCTTCTTTTTTTTCTCCAATTTTTTAAGAACTGTAATGTATATGAAAAGAAAACCACGGAAGAGAAAAGCTTCCAAACAAAGAATAATCAGAAAAATAATAAAATCATTAATGTGCATTGCACGCAGAAGAGAAAAAAACAAAGACACTGACTGATTTGCTAACAGTGAATAAACAACACATTCCACATGAATGTAAAGCAAATTGTCCAATTGAGTCGGCACCTATTCACTTAAGTAACCTTATAATCGTTCAAAAGATTGATGATTGTTTTAGTGAAAGTTTGATTTCTGAGAAATTATGGATCATCTTTTTTTTTTTACCAACAACAACATAGACAAACATCCTCTAAACAAGACTTTCTCATAATCAACAAGTTCTCTGAACTACTCTTTATTTGGTTCATAGGAGCTCTGATTCATAGAATAATTGTTCTTTCGAATGTTTTTCTGTTTTTTTTAACACAAACTCGTCGAATTATTTTTGTCCATTGAAGTAAAAAGAGCATTCTCATGCAGTATGAAAGGTTGTCCATACCAATTGTTTATAAGGCTTCTCTCGATCACAGAGAATAATTTATTCAGAAAATCAGAAAATATTATTTCTTATCCATCGCAAAACTTCAAAAATATATTCATTTCATATGTGACTGTGAGTTTCGTGATGTAACGAATTTTACATAGCTACATTCATTTCCTTTAAATGACATCTGTATTAATTGTCAATATCAATATGATAGAAATAGTTTTACTACTCTGTTGTGTCTCTACTGAAGCGAGCCATTTCTATGGTGGAACCGTGACATGAAAACCAGTGGATAATACTGATAGCAATGGTAAATTAGTTATCATGTTCACAGAATCGTATCAATGGAAACATTCTTTCAGTTCGCCAACAGCCTGTGATCAGTCCACAATAGTGAATGAATCACCTACAATATCCGGTGTAAATGCAAACCTTCAATGTACTACAACTTCTACTACATGTGGCTCTTATACTGCAGTAAGTATAGCTGAATATTGTACTGATTTCAGCGCTCTCGCTGACTCCAGTTCAGGACAAATTTCTACTGTTGAAAATATCACGGCTGGTTCTGCATTTTGTGTAGTTTTTCAAGGTAGCGGTTGGATTGGTCTTCAATCATCAAATTGTGGTTCAAGTGGAAGAAGGAAAAGCAAGACCAAATCCAACTCTGGTGGTTCAGGAACAACAACCGGAGTCACTTGTTACAGTGCAAGTGCTGGTTGGTCTATGTGAACTTCTGTTGATTTGACGCCTAGACCAGATGGATTGATTAATACTTCGCCAGTTGCAACCGTTATTTCACGTGAGAAATTGTCTCTTAAGTCATTCACTCTTCGATACTTACGTATGTTCTTCTTTTTGTCTAGCTATCGAAGTTTCAATAAATACATTGACTGATATAACGATTCCGGTGATCGATGCTGATAATAACTATACCAGGTAGCTTTTACGTTTTCTAGTATCTATGTGCATAAAGTAGATTGATTTTTATATATTAGTTGGCGTTGGGCTCGTAAGACAGCTGCACTGGATGAATGTGGTGATGTCTGTCAAGCAGCACCAGGCAGTGTGTTAGATGCTAAAAGCTGTACGTTGACATTTAATAACAAAGGTAAAGTGGTAGGACAATATTATGCTGTGATATTCGCTGTCTGTCCAGTAAAGCCTGAGATTAGCTCGGATCTAGCGGAATGTACAGCAGTTGTAGTTTGGTCAGACATTTACGCTTATATCGACAGTTGTCCAAGGATGTAGTGATACTACTTTATAATGCCACCACTTTGCATGATTAAAGGTAGCATTGTTGCGGTGGCAAGCAATAAATGGACCATCACTGAAACATGGATACCAACAACAATGCAGTTAGGATCTCAAGTTTACTGTGCTGTTGCTACTGACAAGTAACCTACACGTTGTTTTATAATAGAATTCATGGTATATTTTTTTTATCTTGCATTTAGCGCACAAATACAATCAGATCAATATTGCCTTACATTTAACAGTTATTCCTGCTGGTCCCTCTCTTTTATGTAAAAATCTAATTCAACCTTTATTTTTATTTATCTAATCATGAAATCTATCATTAATAGGCCCTGGCGAAGCTCCAGTAACCACAACTACAACGTAAGTTATTGCGCAATATCAATAATATGGGACATACTTTCAGACCCATGAGTATGCTAACTCTGATTTCGGATCCTGTCTTCCACCAATATTTAATGCAACTCTCTGCTTTTTAGGACAACTACCAGTACAACAAGTACCACTACAACAATTACCACGGCTACAATAACTTTTACGAGGACAACTACAGCAGCAACATTTCTAGTTCTATTGAGTTTATGTTGTTGTTGTTGGTGGTGGTGGTGGCTATTGCAAGTTTATTTTAATCGATAAATGCCTTGTGCAAATTGAATGTGTTCTTTTGTTTCTTTAGTGCTGGGAGACGTCGTCGCCGTCGAGCAGATAGAGAAAGCAAGAAGAAACCAAGTAAATACTTATCGATGAATGATAAGGCACGTCTATTTTCAAATCGATCAGAATCTATCTCTACAATAAAATCATCAATTATATCAACTGAAATGCAACTTCCTTTCAAGAATAAATTATCGCGCTAAAGTTGCGTGATTGAGCCATTCGGTTCTAAGAACAGCACATCCGTACGCAGAGCACCAACGAGCGCTAGCACCTTGAAGACTAATCCCTATTTGCGATCTACCAGCGACTAAGTCTGTGACTCGCATCAGCCGAATAGACAGACCGTTGACAAATGAAGGAAACAAAAATACAAAAGCCTTCAAATCGTAACGAAGAAATTCACTTGACAAAGCTAATACTGAGACTATTTCATTTGTGACCGTGATAAAATTACCAAGAGAAATGTCAATGACACCAGATGGTAATATTATCAAGGTAGTGAAATCCAATATTCTGTCTCAAGAAAATACACAACTATCAGATAAATCATTTTCAACAATAGATTCGGCTGGTTCAGTATGTACCAGCAAAGTAAATCGATCAAGTTTACCAAATAAGGCTCAAACATCACATGCAAGTTTTATAACATTACCCTAATAAAATTTCCCACCAGTAATATCTAACATACGTCATGGCATATCGAATGAACCATTCAAGTCAAGTGGCGTTCAACGAAATTCATTGCACAGCAATAATCAAAAACAAAACGATAAAGTTAAACTATCAAGCCACAGTACAAAAAATGTTAATGTTAAAATTACGCGAGTATCTCGTTCAAAATCATTTGCAAACACATGAACATGAATTCATTAATCATGAAACTTATAAAAAAGAAAATTATTATAATTTTTCCCGTTACTTGATTAATCCCAAAATTCAACATAACTAACACAACTTCTTTTTTTCCATAGCTTTTAAACTAATAATATAATCACATTAATTTCAACTTATTTCGATTAGATCAACACCGAATCTAATTCATGTTTCATTACTTTTACAAAGATACGTAGCATATTTTTTGAATGATATGACGTGCTCAAAAAATCGACAGAAAAAAAACACATATACTTAAGAATAAGGAACAATGAGTACCATATAATCGAAAATTGATATCATTAAATCAGAGGAATCCAATAGTTGATCATTCTGTAAGGTCGAAGAGACAATGTATATCAAGCTCATTCTCACTGGTAATAAATTGTATTACAATTAGAGTCGATAAAAACATAGACATATTTATTTTGTATGACCTATATAAAATATGACATTTTTTAATCAATTATATTGAAAAAATGAGATTGTGTTTAAAAATCGCTCAATTATTATGTTAACAAGAATAGCTATAGATTCTTAAAATAATAAAGTTAAACAATAATGTACACATTTGAAAATATTCATTATCCATTGTAAAGCAATTTAGGGATATATTATTGCGAAAAAAATATTAATTCGATACCATTGTTTATCTGTCGAATAGAATAATTTGATTGAGTTTATAAATAGAAATAACGTTATAATAAAAATAATATTCGAAAGAGAGAAAACATGAGAATATAGATGAATCACAAGCATTGTGCTTGTAAATTTTCGTGTTATATCTGCTCGTGGCACCTTATGAAAAAACAAATGTCAAACAATTTCCTAAGAAATCTTTTTTTTTTCAAACTCCAATCAAAATTAAATGCATCTTATTACTATTGGTGTTTTATTTGGATTCACTTTCTTTCTCTACGTTACGCTATCGAGGACAAATTGAATGTTCATCGTTCATTTCTTTTTCTTTCTCTCGAAATCTATTTTAACCCTTGATTTTCTACAGTAGCACATTGTATTCATTTCTTTTGGTCACATTTTTTCCGTTAATTTTCAAAAGTATATTTATGGGTCATTTATTGGCTAGAATGGCAGCATTATGGTTAGAACAACAAACATTATCGAATGCAATAGAAAATGGGTAATAGTTAATTAAAGTCGATCCTAAAAACAAAGGAACTATTTTCTGTCAACATTTTTGTATTAGGTACAAGCCAATTCATACCAAAAGAAAACGCACCGACCAAGATGATGTATCGAATAAAAGAAAAATTATTAATAATTCAACAATAGCAAATGATAGTGACAGTGACGAACGTTTATCGCTTTCACCTCGAGTTTCACCGATAATGTCAAAAGTTACAAAATCATCTCATTCTATTAATTGTTTGATGCCGTCTACAGTGGTATCTTTTCTTTTATACGTATATAAACATGATCGAAAATATAATCGTATTTTTCATTTAGACATTATTTAAATGTCAACTTTGCCGTCGATCTCTTAGAAACAAAGATGTCTATATGGACCATATGATCATATGTGCTGTTCAACGTCAAGTATCCATTAAAATTGTTCGTAGAAATAATAAGGAGAAAAAGAATGACGAAGTTTCTGAAATGTGATATCAAACACTTTGTTTATTATTGAGCGCGTTTTCGATTTTCTTTATATATACATAGCGTACTTAGTTTTTTTTATACATGTAACTACATTGTTGATTTTTATACAAATTATTTTTTCGGATAAAACGTGAAGGAAATAAGATATACGCTTATATGATAATTTTTGAAGAGGTTGAGACAAAGCATTGATCAACAACAAATGAGGTTCTGAGAAGAAAGAGTTGCTCATTTATACTATACGACTGTTTGCAGCTTCACATACATCGAGAAGTCTCGTCGCACGACAATCAAGTTGATTTCTAGTGGAAATATTCATACGTATATCTAGCAGTGTGTGGGATAAATGCTTTGTTTCAGACATTAATGAGTAACATTCGACTATGTAGGGAAAAGAACCTCGCGGTTATAGGAAACATAGGACGACTACGAAGTCTGTTAATCCCGTTTTCCCACAAGAAATTCACACTTTCAAAAGTAAAGATTTATGTACTCTCAAACTATAATCATATGTTTGAAAAGGATAATACCAACATGTACATAGACCTTTAATGATAAACTTATGCAATTTATTTCAAATAATAACAAAAATTACCAAAACATATTTACAAACTTATCTTTCTATGTATAACGAATTCAACAATAATTTACAAAAACAAAATAACAATATTTCCATCTGAAGAGATGACGTTGAAGATTAATCATTCATTTCATTAACATCTTCTTTTCTACAACAAAAAAGAGCACCTAGTTTTTAAAAAAGAATTATACTGATCTGTTTCATCATAGAAATTATCTACCAATAATTGTGATCTTTCAATTAAATAGAATAATTTGTGTTTAACATACTTTTCAAACCATTTTCTAATATTGATTGCTTTGATACAACGAATTTGTTTCTTGAAATTATGACCATCTAAAACAACAATAAAATATATCCAACAACATTCTATCAAATATGAGTAGAAAAAATTTACTTACAGTTATTTTGTGCATATTCAAGTTCGCCGATAGTTGATTTGAAAAACAAAGCCAGACGAGCTTCTCTAGATAAAGAAAAAACATTTTAATAAAAAAATAGAACGATATCCTATTGGAAAAAATATTGACTTACGCCCTTGCAAGAACAAGTTCTACATCGAATACACCATCGTATTCTTCAAAAATTTCAATATCATCAAGAACACCTAAAATAAGCATATGAAAATAGATATTGTCTTTTCAGCTTTGTAAAGTTTTCTACTTTGATATTTTTCAATAGTACAATTAATAACTATTCGTCTCTTGAGATTGGAAAGAAGAACTTGTTTGTTTTGATTATTATGAATAGAATCTTCTAATAGACAAATTTCAATTAGTTGTGTCAATACCTAGAAAAAAAAGAATTGTTTCTATTTGATTGACTAATATTTTATATTGTACCTCGATTTCATGCGTATATTTTTCTCCATAGGTTGAGAACAGTGATTCGACATCAATATCACAGATTGAATCCATAGTTGATACTATAATTTCAAATGAGATTGATCTGTATTTATATGATCAATATACGTCGGCTAAGTTAATTAGACAATGGCTATTTTGATTCAATTTGTCTGACGGAAATAATTCGACTGAATAAGTCAATGATGAAAACAAAACATTTTTGTTCATCCATTGACGTTTTGTAAGAAGAAATGGTTATTCGTTGGATAAGAGATATATTTTTTCAGAATGAAATTGGAATTAATTCAATGAATGATGGACTTGATATTTATTTTGCCACTGCAAATTTATTATCGGGATATGGGTGTAGAGATTATCCTACTAGTTCTATAAAGATACCCACACCCTCAAGATAAAAACAGTTAATAAAAGAATTAAAACAGTATATTTTGATTAAATTCATCTTTTAGCTGGTTCCCAGGAAATAAAACAGCATTCCTTTTTAAGTATTGGAATGAATAAGAAAAAAGATTGTATTAGCTTATAAATAGTTTTCTATATTTAGAAATACCGTTCAGCCTTCCATTAAGCTTTTAAGGGAAATCTTTGTCGGTAAAAATAAGACATATGTTTTGCAAGTTTCTAGATTCAATCAAAAAGATATTATAAATAATTTTGAGAAAAAGAAAACATTTTGAGGTTCTTCAGATCCGTTCCTTTTTTTTGAACTATACACTAGCAATAGGAAAACTAGGAGAGTTAAACACAGAAAAATTTTGAAAAACAGAAACGTCTTGCTGTTAATTTCATGCACTTGCATATTTTTTGTAGATTATCTAATCTTTTATAGAGAGCGTCAATACTAGAAGCCAAACATTGATCAGATGCCGTTATTTTGTTTCTACAGAAGGATCCTTCGCCAACACATTCATTCTCGATTGTAATTTCAAACCAGTGGATTATACCAGCTGCAATGAAAACACAAATGCTGCTCCAGGGTACTAGCAGAATATTGGTAATTAGAAGTTCTTCGTTCTGACAACACGTTGATATGATATCTTGTACTTGAAGAGATCAAGACGAAGTTGTATGTTTTGAATTCGCTTCTTCTTCACCATTCTCACCGGCGAATTGCTACTGAGATTGGCCGACAACATATACTGATACATTAGAAGAGAAAGCATTTTCAATAAGCGCAGACACAAGATTGTAATTTTTGAAATAACCTGTATTTTATTAATTGATATTTACTACTATATCAATATGGGTACTCATTAATATCAGAAGCTCATTATTTTTTAAATCCGACATTGAGATCAATGGATTTTCTCTAGATATCTTCATTGATCAACGTACTTGTAATTCAAACCATTTCTTTTTTGAGTGAAAGTTGCTGCGGTTGTATACAGTGGTGTGTATGAAAAGGAGGCGAAATTCATAATTCGTTGAAATTAAAGACGGCTGTATTTCATCTATTGACTAATCCAGACTAAATACATTTATATACTCAATATTTTATGAACATGACTTTCATAAAAGTTTCCTGATGGTTTGACCCGCCATCGTTACGAGAAACCGATTTGTGTGGTCAATTCCTGTATATGCTTCATCAGTATACAGTGAAATTTCATACGCCTATATGCAAGCTAATCTGAACCATGATCATAGATCATGTTTTCAAAAAGTAAAACCATGCTATAGTGAGCTGATCATGGAAAACAAAAATCTGTCTTGGGTGAAAGTCAGTAAGACAAAATAGAAAACTGTTTAGTTCGAATGATATATAAGTCGCTCATATGTCGAATCACTATTAAGATTTATATTAGAGCCACATTGATAACCACCTGAATTCATAGTAGTGTGCCAACAAAGTCCGTTCACACCGTTATTGACCGGATTTGTATCGCATTGTTTACGCGTGACAGACTCATCGCCATTGACAAAACCCCATGAGTATCGATCGGAAAAGTACCATCCAACCCCGTTTGCTAAATGAGTGCATTCTATAATGGTGTCGCAATCGTAGAGCACATCACTTCGATTGCCCATAGCAGCTACAGTGAAATTAATGTTGGTTACTGGTCGACAAGCAAGTAAAAGCAATGTCTTGTTACAACTTCTAAGTATTGAAACGACAGCGGCCTCAGTTAAAATAACAGAATAAAGACCTTGATAGCATATTGACCAACTAGGTAGCAATGAAACTGGATTCAAATTGTGCTGAACTCCAAACATTATTAATGACCCTAGCAAGACAAGAAAAGAGTATTCTAATCACTGTTTATATTCTTATCGTTACTATATACCACCATTTTTTCTATAGAAAACTGAGATTGTCTAAAAGAGTCTTCAGCTCTATCATTCAATTCAGGTATGAAACATACTAACACGATTTGATTTTATCATGAAAAACGATGACAATTTATAGGAGGACAACCTTTTCCGTTGATATATCAATCTATATTTATGGATCGCACTTTCCCGCAATTTAAAAAGCAGGTATCATACCGGACTTTTAAAGATTCTAGTCAGAAGCTATAGAACTTTAAAAAAGGTTCGGACTTCCCTAGTATAATCCACATGGAATTACAACGAGAGACGCATGTGCATCTATATACAGATGCAGGTGTGCATTGTTGTGGACGTAATTCATGTGTTCGTTTTCACTCTCATTCGTACAAACTCAAAAATTCCATCAAGACCAAAAAGTGCATAAAATGAATTTGTTTTTAGCTTATTTAGGTTCATTGGTTTTATAAAAATTTTAACGAGCTATTTAAAACTCCATTGTCACAATTACTTAGGGCAATCCAAAAGTAGTGAGGGAGGCACCTTATTTCCTCAAGCAGAAGTCGAAAAAAGGTTTCTTTTTTTACCAATAGATAGAGCGTGTTTTGCTCTATTTTTCTATGCCATTTGATCGCTATTCAACTAATATCATAATAGTAAAATTTTGATAAGATCTGTTTGTTTCGGATATATGCGGATAGCATGAACATGAATGCTCGTGAGTATTTTTTGAATAGCGTTTAATAGCAACAAGTTACAGAACTACGATTTTCACCATTGAAAAAAGAAGATGAAGACGCATCGCATCATATATTACTGATTTTTCTAACCTGTTTTTTGTAGGGTTTCGAGTTAACCTTTTAAAGAACAAATCTACCTCGTGAGTTGTTTAGAGTGAATTTTTAATAATCAGGTTCACACCCACACCCACGCCCCTGTTCAACGTAGTCTGAATCATTCTAACTGTTTCACACAAAAAGAATCATGAAAAAAATATTGATTACAGACTTGCTGTTGTCTTCATTGTTTCAACTACTTCGATCGTCGTTGTGTTTAGTAATACTATTTTGTAAAAAGAAAAAAATATTCAATAATATGAAAAAAAATCTATCGGTTTCAAAATACGAAACAAATGTTTGTAAGTTATTTGGTTTCTGACGCTATTAAATGATGAAATTCTTTCCGGTCATCTCATACAACCTGTCGTCGAATATGTATGATTGGCGATCGACAATTTTGAAAAAGTGGCGAGATTAGAAAGAGATAAAAAAAAGTTGTGGAGCTCGTAAATGAATTTAGAAAACTAGAGAACTATATTTTGTTGTCTATAGGTTATCAATTTTAATGAGGTTACTGGTCGTTTTAATTCAGATAAATTATTTGAAAATTAACAGATATGTAGAATAGTTCCACTTTCATACAAGTACTCGCTGCTCACTGATTGTTTTAAGTGCAAAGTATGTACAAGCCAGTTTTTTTTCCAAAAGTAGCATACCAGTTGTATTTGCTGTTGTCGTTGTATATGACTTGGTGGTTTTAACAAAAACGACAATTAAAATCACAGCCATAATTACTAGGCATGATCCGAAAATGAAAATACAGATGGTTAAGCGTTTTGCTCGTGACATTCGTCTTAAATGGAAATTGGGCTGTTTAGTAAATAACGAATTGTAAATGAATACTAACCTCTTAGTGGTCTCTTTTCGAACTGTTGGTATTTGCGGCAGGTTCTCACTAAGATCCATCAACATTTGGTATAACTATAAACCGAAGAGATTCCTATTTTTTCATTTATAAGTGGATTCATAAGGACGAGAAATATCCAAGGGGGGAAAAGTGGCTCCTGGATCCTGGTGGATTCTAGAAGTTATTAGCAGTAATAATTAAATTAAATGGAACATACGACAAAACTATCATCACAATTTGTGTCTCAGAAGTTAGACTGCCCAGTAAAAAATATTTCGAAAAAAAACAGAATAGAATGGTTTCATGCGGATATGGAAACCTATCTGCTACGTAGAGAATGCGTTCCTTGTTTGAGCGAATGCGTTCAGAGTCAGAAAGAAATATTCTCGATCTGAAGGAACTCGTTCTTTACCGTTCCACACTAGTATGGAATACTTTCTTCTATACTGAAAAATCGTTCCCTATTTGAAGAGAAAGCATTCTGAATCATTCTTAAACCAGTAGAATTCATTCTAGTTCATTTTCTTTCGGAACGGTTAACATAGCATTTCATCGAAATAAAATAGCTTCCTTTTACGTTCTCTCACGAGCCTTTAAGACAATGGATTCTCTGAAGAGATGAATGCTTTCTTTTCGAAGCAAACCACATTTTCATTCTAAAATGAAAGGTCTGAAGCAAAGCAGGTTGAAATTGATGTGAGAAATGATGGAATCTTCATTCGATTTTACTTTAGGGATATTTGGTCTGATTTAGAAAAATTATTATTTTAATAACGGTTTCAGTTACAACGAATTGGAGTACGCCATTCGATAGAGCTCGTCAAGTTGCATCAGGAACAGTCTTTTGACTAATTGTAGATTCATCTATTAATGATCACCCAGGTGATCAGAAAGGTTAACCGTTTTAAAGAAGAGAAAGCGTTCCACAAGTGGCAGAATGCGTTCTTCACTGTTCCATTTCGAAACGACCAAGAACACCTTCTTAGAATGATAGAATGCGTTCTAGTGCGTTCCATTTGAGAACGGTTTCCATTTGTTGTGGAATGTTTTCTTTTCTTAAAAAAAAGAGCTTCAGTTCTTTTGGAACGCATTCTTTACCGTTCTTTTTTAGTAATATTTTTCACTGGGTGATAGATATGCAATACAAAACTATACGTGTTAGACTTCACAATTATAATGCTATTCACAGTGATTTACTAGATATTTATCAAATGCTCACGCATTGTTTACTTCTATGTAATGCGAAACCAATGCAGATATAAAATATTTAGTTCTTTGATCAAGTACATTTTGTAAAGCTGATCTTGCGATTCCTACTTTCTTTGTTTTGTAATGACAAACAGAAGTTTCCAGAATATAGGACCATAATATTTTGCAACCGATCTGTTACAAGACTGTAAATATGAATAATCTCGTTGAAATATTTGCCTATAGCGTTCCAATGCATAAAGACATGTGTTTTATTCCAATTAGAAAAAAAAGTAATTTCTATCTATGTTGTACAAGAACTTTCACGTAGTTTTCTGACACGTTATAAACATTTTTGATAAAATCTTCGCAGGATTTTTCGATGGAAAAAAAGGGAAATCAGTAGATAAAGCATTTATCTTCAGCCCTTCAGTTTACAAACTGATTAACGTACCCGACTTGATTGCAGCTGTGTCAGATGCGAAATTTGAAATTAAATGAAGTTTCAAGTTTCATCTTTTAAGGTCGACATCATTCCGATTGCGACACATATAATTGCATGTTTGAAACTTGAAACTTCAATCGGATTCAAGTTTCAAGTTTACCGTACAGCTACTATGCACATTTTACATTCGGATGAGTTTTGTGAACCATAAATCAAAGACCAACTCAGTTTTTGAGAAACATGAAACGTGGAAAAAACTTAGCTTGTCGTAGCATGCAGATGATCTTTTCGAGAAAATATCTTTCGAACAAGAATAAACAAATCATTTTTATCATCCTTTGCATCAGAGTACGAAAACAAAGTAGAAAATTAGATTTAATCTAGTAGAGTTTATACTTAATGGTAAAAATCGAAGATTGATAACTATGAATAATCTGATACTATTGAAGGATATGTATTGATGAGTAGCTGTCTAATTCGAGTTCGAAAATAAACGGAGAAAAGAAAAAGTTTAGCTTTCCGATATATGCGATATATGATTATATATATGTGGCAGGCGAGTTTGGAATTCAGTTGAGATTGAAATAGTTTTTTTTTCATTCTTTTATTTGGACTTTTGCGTAAATTATAAATTCAGAAATCTATCTATAAATTATCATTTTTTTCATTTTTTTCGATGACTTTTATTATTCTCATTGTTTTTTCGTTGCAGAGATTATAAAAACAGAAAATATTTGATTGAATCGATTGTAGATTTCTTTTGTTAAATGAATAGTAATTTTTTGAATCGATACCATTGATTTTTCTATAGCTATCTGTTCCGAATGATGGGGACATTGAATAATTGAGTAAATTTTTTGTTTTAAGTTTTTTTTAAAAAGTATTGATTAGGACGAGCAGAGGGTAAAAAAGTCGCGATAAAAAAATATCTGTCAGACGAAAAGTTTTTCCAACGCAAAAGCTGAATTTTCATGACTTAAGTAGATTTTCTGCTGTAGTAACATTCAGAATGTTTTAAATACATATCGTTCTTGATCGGATGATTCCCTTTTTTTGAACGTCAAGTTTATTGATATGTAGTTCAAGTTTTCCTAAAAAAACATTTATCTGAACAAAGTTTTACCAAGCTGAAAAGAAACATTAACATAAATAAGAAGAAGAATCGAATCGATATAGCTTATGCTTTTTAGTTTTGCATTGCGTAAAAACGAGCATTAATAAATACTGATCATATCATTAAAAAATACACAATTTTTTAAGCAAATCTTATAAAAAGTTCAAATACAAAAAGGAAATTTGTAAATAGTTTTAAATTGATATGATAAATTATCGAAGAATAACTAATTTTTCCATGCTCTTATACTACAATTATATGAATAGGACTGAGAATACTTATTATAATATGACTCACAAATGCAAATCAAAAGTTTATTCAAAGAGCAAAATATATCAAGCGAAAGTCTTGGTTGCATGTTTTATTAATAAAACCAAAAATTTATATTGATATATTTCACTAAATGTTTTAAATATGACTTCCTTCGTGAATGATTATTTAAATGAATTGTTTTTGATTCTTTATCAAAGCTTCATAATTAAAAAGGTTTTTTTTCATTTTTATTGTTTAAATTATTTCGCGCATTCCAATCTCAACTGAAATTCTCATGTCAACTGTGCCATATATACCCCTCACCTGCACCCACATTTGAGCAGTCCTACATGGTATCCATCACCCACACCCACATTCAAAGTATCTCGGATACCTCTCCTACCCGCCCCCTCACTCTCGCCGCCATTCACAGTTACCCCTTAGCCTCCCTCAACCCACACCCGCTCCATCTTAAACTAAATCTATTTCTATCACTTATTTTCAAATTGATACCATGCACTTGAGTGTTCATTTCTATTCGAATTCGAACTAGGCATTTCATGCACATGACACTGCATGTTGTTGTGTCAACAAATAGATAATGTTTCACTTTCATTTTATCAGTTTTATATGATACAAGACCAAAGTCATTGAATTCGTGCAAGATAAGCAACAAACGAAAACATATAATTACGTAGCTCTTTCGTTTCACGCTTCCTTTTATCAGACCGTTGAAACAATCTTGAAAACAAAACTGAAAATGCGAGTATTCCTTCTGGTTTCCTTGGTCTTTGGCTATGTAGCCTGTGTTCAAATTTTAGGGGACACCCTAAGAGCCTCATCAGGTGCTACGACTCCAAAACCTACTGTTAGACCAACAGTGACAACCCGTAAACCACCAACAGTAACAACCCGTAGACCCCCAACAACAACAAGACGAGGATACATCAACTGTTACTTTTGCGGTGGTGTTGGTCGCCCATGTCCTCAACCGTTTTATAAATCTGATCGAAATGTACTGATTGTTCCATCATATAATGGTTACTGTGAGGTAAGTGAAAACATCAATCTACATGATGTCCCCATATAAATAAAGAATATTGATACAGATTTAATTATACTTTATCGATTTATATGCTGATACGACTATACCGATTACTCATATAACTACTTTATGTCCTCTCGAATTCTATTATAAAATTAGATCTACTTGTAATAGAAAAATACTAATTCTTGCTTAGACGCCATCGGTCCATCCGCTGAAGTCTACCACTTCGACTCTTTGGATATCTCCTTTTGTAAATAGATATCCTACATACGGAACTAACTTTTCCCTAGCAAATACAAACTTAATAACGAAAAACCCAGTTATGATTATAGCGAGGTCCCCGAGCTAGATCTCTGTTGAAAACATTTATGAAAAGTATACATAAATGAGGGCCAATCAGGATCAAATGTTTCTTTCTTCAAAGACAATGCTTTATTATTTTAGAAAATAAGTCCTGATAATAGTGGAAAGGGACCATTTACTCGTGGTGCAGCAAATCCTGGTGAATGCACCAGAAGAGGCTGTTTTTCGAAATATATCAGTGGTCAATGGATGGAAGTGTGCTGTTGTGACAGAGATTACTGCAACATGGGTATTGTATCGGTAAAATCATCTTGGATACTTGTACTCGGTGCATTCGGATTGCTTTCAATGTTCCGATAATTTTGAATGATGCATTATTCTTTTGTCAAACGTTTAGAACATCAATAAAAATAATGTGTGCTTGATTCATGAACGAAGTTTTATTGAATTCAACGCTAGTTTATAAAAAAAGAATATTTTCCTCATACTAACTAATTGTCTTGTTGAACACAAAAATCACCACAGACAATATTTTTAAAATTGACAATTGCAAAGAATCAATTGTCAATCATCTGTGAGCGTGAGTAATTACTTATCAATATCTTCCTGCTGACTCACTACGCAGCCATACAATCGCCAAAAAGATCTATCAAAAAAGTTATTCCTGACGGCTCAGTTAGATTTCTATGCAAAAATAAAAATGATTGATGATATTCTTGAGTATGCTTTTGATCGAATAATCCTATCCGCAGAAGAAGAATTTAATAGTTCTTTTAAGAACATACACTAAACCAGTGTTGTAAAGATGGGAGCTCTGACCGCATAGCAATAACTCCACCCAAACATTTAGCAGTGCATGATAGTTCTGCCGGGCATGTTTCATCGAAAATAGCTAGTAGTTATAATAGCCGATGTGTAAGTTTATTGGATGGTTTGAAACTCATATTTTTATTTTTCATGTTTGCATGCAATCGTTAACCATTATTAGCAAGTAATTGAAGACCAGGAAATCTACGAACAGTGTCCGTTACTGAATGACTAGATCATACTTCGATTTCGAATAGGGTGCTGGTGTATGCGTATTCGTTTTCGCTTCAACAACACCCACTCAAATAGCGATATTCATAGCCAGAATCTCAAAATAAAAATGATTAAAACAGAAATAAGAAGCTGGAACTCACTACGAAAACAACAAATCATCTCACCGTATTGTTTAATAATGATGCACGCCTAATAATAGGTAGAAATAATAAAAAAATTAGGCTGATACTTTATTTGGTATTCTTCACATATAGTTTACACACTTTTACAATTCAGAGTAACAGATCTGAAACGTCACTGGTTTTCGGCTACTAACGGTTGTTATTTATCACGTGAATATTTACTAAATCGTTTGTTGTTGGTTTTCTTTGAGTAGACAATTCGTGCACTTTAATCTTATAAAGACGATGTTAAATTGTTTTCATTGAAACACTGATAAAACATAGCATGAAGATAAAAAATGCTCGTGTAACAGATCTACTATTTTCATCTAAATGGCTTGTGAATTTTTTATAGTACTGCTAAAGAAAAGAAACATTCATTCGTCTTTTACCATTTGAAATCAGAGTTACGCTGATCGTTTTTCCTTTTTCCAACAAATTATTCCACGTGTGGAGATGAGAATTTTGTCTTCATCCGTACCCATCCTTCTTCTGGGTCAATAGACAGGAGACGACCTTGGAAAAGCTGATGGTCGAATCAGATCTGATCGTTCCATCTGATGAAATGATTTTAGTAAAACCTTGCTGTTGTTATAAACTACTCTATAAGTAACAGAGTTTATTGATGGATGATCACCTGTTGGTATTATATGACGGATCGATGTTAAAACTATTGTTGGTGACAATGTATCGAAATTTTTTCTATCTCTTTCGATAACATTTCATGTTTCGTTTCGTTCTTGTAAGTTCACAATAATTATGCTGTACTACTTGAACGAGAATATTTTCAATATCAATACTAACGGATGATGTTCATTGTGCTGAATTATTCAGTTTGATAAAATCCTGTAGTATTTTAGGTACACGTGGATCTGGGTGTTTGAGTGATTTATACTCACAAACACCACACCCACACCCACACCCTCTAGAAAATATAAGAGATTATGTATCTCTAAGAAGAGAAAATTTGTAGCCGTAATCCATTTTCATTCTTTTTCAAAACCTCAAGCGCCAATCAAAGAACAAAACAAATGGAAATTTCATTAATGAGTCATTACATGAATTAGGAAATGGTTCTTCTTATCGACCCCGTCACTCAATAATATGAACATAATTGTCTTTTACTTTTATACTTGCAATAACAGTCAAGTCAAGCCCAATATACATCAACAGAAAATTTTCAGACTCGGATTAGATCCGATTGGGTCTAATGGCAGCTATTCGCTCTCTTGTTTATTTTAAATAAGTAACATTGAGAGTAAAATATTTTTCTATATCTATACTTCAACCTTACCACCACAAGTATAATTTTGAGTCGACCAGTTTTAACATATAATCATCGAGTAGCATCTCGGAGATGATAAGATCACTCACATTTGCGAACCATCTATTTGACGTCTCTAAAAAGCACAACGAGCACAAATGGCCAGTATTTTTATTAGTACTTTTTAATAGAAGTCTTGTTATTGATTCCAAATATTTCATCCGAGTCTTTATGGAAAGATACTGCAATTGAGGACATAAAGCAATAAGTAGTCTAGTCTTTTCTAATGTACTAGCGTCTTTGAAAGTCACGTTCGTAATCTTATTTGTAGTGGATACTAATCGAAAAGTTTCACTTTGCTGAATTGACATATAATCATCCCTATAAAATGGCATCGATTGAAATACTAATGCGCGAATATTAGGTGTAAAACGTAATAATTCGATGAGCTTCATAAACGAGATATGGTGACATTCAAGAACTAGTTTAGAGAGTTGTTTCAAAGGTATAATACGATTGAGAATCGTTGAAAATGAATGACTGTTTGTCGAAAAACCATATGCGACAGTAAGTTCAGTGACATTTGGAAAATAATTCATACAATTGATCGTTTCTTTTTCACTTTCAATATGAAGATGATGAACTGACTGAATATTAGTTTCACAATCGTTTAAATACCTCTCTTCATTGGATTTTTTATATAATGTGTAATGTTTTCTTCTAAAAAATACAAATAATATGTACTCTATGACTGAGCAAATATCACATCTGCTGATACCTATACGGATTCGTTGAGTAGAATATTTCCCGATTTCGAAACTCTGACTGAATATATTGAACGGCAAAAAACCATTTTCGTTCGATCCAAAACGGAGATATAAACTGATTGATCAGACCATCGAATATTATCGGACCATTATTACTATTATTATTGTTAGCAGCAACATTGATAGCCCAACTTTCGTGTCGAATATCGAATATACGTAAATTTAACATACGAGATGATATTAATTGTTCCCATCTATTATTATCTCTATATTCTGTATCTCTATGATATTTTAGCGAAATACGTAAAACTTGAATTCTAGAGAAAAAATCAATAGCCAGCTGCTCAAATTCACTAAAACTTATGTCACCTAGTTCAAGAAACACATGTGTCAAATGATTTAGTGTAGGCGGATCTATTGTTGTCTTTTTCATCGAATATATTCGTCCAAGTTGTGCAGAAAAACAACGAAGTTGAGGAGTATATGATAACAAACCATTCATTTCATTCAAGTAAATGCCATGATTGATTATAAAATGTTCGATTGAACTGCATTCATTTGTAACGAGTGGTAATGGATTATAATCACTAGCGCATCGATGTAAGGACAGTTTGCAATATTTTAATGCAGGTAAACGAAATATTTGATGATAGATAAAATTCTTATTTTTAATATTATCATAAGAGTCAATAGTCAATGAAGAGAGACCGGGAAAAGAAAATAATTCGAGAAGAATTTGTGTCAGACATTTAGATTTAATATTATCAAGAATAAGTCGTTGAAGTTGACGAAACTCTGGTAGGATGCGAATAGGTGAAGATACAATATCATAAATGAATACGTTTGATAAATGAATTGAACTTATTTGATTGGCATGAGGCATTATAATGTCTGTATAATATCGCTGATAAGCTGATTTAGATATTGATGAAACTTTGATTTTAATAGGGAGACTTGAATTGCTAATAAGGTTACGAAATCGTAAATTCATATTGAAAAACGCCTCATATACATGAAAATAATCCAGAAATTCAAATATTTCATACATAAGTTCATTAGAAAGATGTTCAAAACATGTCATAGTGCTAGTTTGTGATAAACTGTAAAAAAAATAGATTTAGTTCAAATAATATCATTGGATGACTCACGAATCATTAATGTTGCTTCGAATCTTTTTTCTTTTACTATCATCGCCATGATGAAAAATATCATCTTGCTGACGTTTGAAGTGTTCCATAGATATATCTAAGCTTCTAAAATACACATAAAAATTATATGCAGAAAGTATTCATCGATAATAGTAGCTTTAAACACAGTACGTGCATGTGTAGGAAGGAAAAATGCTATACAAAACAATACACTGCATGACTCATGTCTGCGGAAGAGTATAAACAAGATATACTACTGAATCGGTTTTATTAGAACTTAACGTGAAAATTCAGATTCACAAGCATCAAAAGGGTAAGATAATTAATGGGATTGCAGTTTTGCTTGATATATGACTATGAAGATGATTCATCGAGTTCTGTTGATTTTTCAACGTATTGACGACGTCGGTACGACTTCCAAGCAAAATAGAGACGGATAAAAACGTGTAGTGTCGCAGAATGAAAGCAAGGTATTTATTTTTGATTAATCAAGGTTGGTAAGAAAGTTGAAAATTTCTTCCAAGGTGGAGAAATGTAAAAACTATAATCATAAATCGAACTGATTTCTTCCATAATTAATAGAATTCACCAAGGAAGAAACATAGACACTGAAACAAAACAGACAACTGAAATACATGTTGAGAATATATTTACCATGGCTTGTCAATAATATTTACAAGGTAACACAACTGTGATTTCAATGCATTTTTAATTTAAAAATGTCCCTTGAAACTAGTATTGGAGACCGAAGTCTTTAGACCAATCAACGTCTTTTTTTTCTTAATTATGCTGAATTTTATTCGTGACATCCATACATTTTTTTATGACTTTTGTACAATTTTGCGGACGCTTACGAAACAAGTCGACAGATAAGACTACGATAACAAAAAGAGAAAAAATGACAAAGAAGAGAAAACGAATAGAGCGAAAATCGAAATCGAGGCAGTAATGATGCGGTTGACGTGCATTGCTGTTCTTCCTTTGCTTATTCTTTCGATACCGTATATCTTGACTCCGAAGACACCGAGCCGGGGGAAAGAATCGAACCTTCTCCTGTCTGACTAAGAATCAGATGCATAGAATCACGACGCTATCCCCAGCTAATCAACGTCATTTATCTGATAGTGTCATTACTATTAGAACGCTTCACTTTATCATTTGATGCAGTGCATTGTCACAGATAATCGAAACATTTTATGTCTTGAAGTCTACATCTACATGCTATAACATATCTGAGTCGTCCATGTGCAACGAAACTCGTCTATGATATTTCCCTCAAAGAGCGTGAGCCGCTTTTTCATAAAGAGAAGCCTGTTTTATTTGCATTACATTTATTTTTCATGCTCCCACTCCTGTGGCATACATGCAGAACGAGCAGACACTTTTCGCTCAAAAACTAGTGTATCCAGCTCGAAGAGTATTTCTCATTCAAGATTTTTCAGCTTGAAATTATCTCACATTAACCATCCAGGCAAAGCACTCGACTCGACTTGACCATGATGGATATAGTTCTTGTTATTAATCGAATATATATATATATATATATTTCACAGTTGCTTCGTTAGTCTTTCGAGCTTTGCTTTTCTTGTGATTCCTACTGTTTATCGACGTCGATGTTTCAATTTTCCTACTCTATTCGCTTGCAACACAATTCGTACCGTTTTCTTATATTCTTGTGACTACTTTGCAATAGCTATCTACATGTTTACTTGAGATCAACAACCTATTGTTAATGTTGACTCTCTTTGTTCATTACGTGCCTACATTCATCATGCAACAAGAGCTGCAATACATCATGCGTTCGTTCTACAAGCTATAGAAAAATATGCAAACATTAAGAGATTGAAACTTCTAAAAAAAACAGTGTTAAATTGTCCATAGTCCTTATGCAATGGATATTTGATTGAATTTTCTGCTTTCCTGCTTATCTAACAGGTGATATGCCGAAATTTCCTACATAGAATATATGTTTTATCGCATTAAAAAATATTGGTCTGTTATGTTACATGACTTCACAAACATCCCTTATACCAGGTATTACTGTTTTTATTCTTTATCGTCGTCTAGTAAGTTACGCACGTGAAGCTTCATCGAGAGTGCACGTGAATCAACGCGTTGTGACTTGAAAATAGTTCGACATATAGTATTGATTAATTCTCAATTGGCTGCTGTGGATATACCGTCAGTTATTTTCATACGAATCACCATAATTCGCCCTGATCTTTCACCAAACAAATGGATGTGCCTTTTACTTCTGAATACGAATACAACATTATGTGCTATGATTATCATTCTCTTCTGGGTTACAGCAAATCTACGAGAAAGTCTTGTTGAATGTGTGAATAAAGCAAAACAATATCTACCAATCAGTGGCAATCGTGTATAGTGATGGACCGAAACTCTAACGCGCAATGCATTAGAACGGCGGAAGAACAAAAAAAAAGTCTGACGGCTATTGCGTGCGTAAGACGTAATTTTCCTTTCCTTTCTACACGAAATTACGGAATCACACTGCTACATTTTGGTGCCTTGCTAAAAGATATTCGTAATTTCGTGTAGAAAGGAAAGGAAAATTACGTCTTACGCACGAAATCGTCGTCAGACTTTTTTTTTCGTTCTTACGCGCTTTGCACATTAGAGTTACGGCCCATCACTAGGCGTGTAAGGCCAATAAAAGCAAACAATCGATTTTAATTGAAATGGTTTGAAATCTTTGAGTATATATTCTTTTGTACATCGAAATATCAAATAAAACGTTTTACTTAATTGCATTATTTATTCTCATGTCTTTGAAACAAACCTTTTGACTATTAAATATTCCATTGAGTTAACAGAACAAGAGGATTGTTCCTTTCAGTTCGTCATCTTGACCAATTAATGCTCTAATCTTTATTATTCTTCCGATTCCTTCTACTTAGATCTACTTCTAGTTTTAAAACTAAAATAACAAAGTATAAGAGAATCTCCATCAAATAGTATACTTTAATCTGTATTTAACATGCAAATGGTATAGATCTCGATTTGAAAGACAATGCAATCATAAATATAACTATTAGTTCAAGGATGAATGAAACTCTCACGAAGCAAAAGTGTGAGATAAACAGCAGAAAGGCGAAGACGACTCATTTCAACCATTCGAAACATTTGATATTGTTAGAAATATAAAAATAACTCGTAAACAGTCTTCCATTCTCAGTTGACGATGCTGGCATTCTACAATTGCTCAAGCATACGTACAGCAAAGATTATGCATCTGACAAAGAAATCATGATATACGCCCTTCTCAAGCATTAATTTCACACGTGAAAATTTAAGCAGAACATTTAGTTCACAGATGTTTTGAAGAGTAACCCAAATCGAAAACGCACGATCTTGTATGGTCGTAAGCTACTTGTAGTTTGACTTGCGTTAGTATCACCATGCAGCTGTTATCTACCAAATTTAGCAATCAATCGAAGAGTAAGCATCAATTGAATGAAAATTTTCTTTTTTCATTTTTTAGATCAATTTGAACAATAAATTGAACAGTTAGGTATTTATTCAGATCCATGGATATGGCATAATCAGTGGTGAGTATTCGTTTATGTGTGGGAGGGAAGGGCGAAGAGAAGATGGGAGAGAAAGCAGAAAAGACTCCAGGGGGGAAATAAGGGGGCAGGGGCGGCGGAGCGTCATTAAGCTAGGTGAGGCTCATCATATTTTTTTGCTACCGTGGAATTTTATGAAACATCAAGTAGTAAATAAGTCTTTTTTTTATTGAACTTCAGCAAAAATGAAAATGGTCAGTATAAAAAAAGAAGATTGGAAAATACCGAAAACTAGTTTTCTTTGCTTCTACTCTGATGCAAGAACAAGAAAATAACAATATTCAGTACAAAAGCAAGTGAGGCTGAGTCTCATATTGCGAAATCTAGGTGAGGCTGAGCCTCATCTACTGAAAACTAGGTGAGGCTCAAGCCTCACCTGTCTCAATGGCTCCGCCGTCACTGTAAGGGGGTAGTAACAGGCAGCTACCCCCTCCTCGTCAAGAAAAAGCTTGCGCGACTATAGTGACGCTCTTACTGGGAATAGTGGATCATATGATCTGCAAAAAATATGCAAGTGCATACTATTAACAGTAAACGGTTCTTTTTTTCGAAATTTGTCTCTGTCTAACTTTCCTAGTTTTCCTATTGCCGATGTACAGTTTAATAAGGAACAGATCTGAAGATTTTCAAAATGTTTTCTTTTTCTCAAAAATATTCAAAATATTTTTTTGATTGAATCTAGAAACTTGCAGAACAATTTGTCGTAATTTTACTGAGAACTATTTCCATCAAAAACGTAATTGAAGACTGAAAGGTACTTCTAAATATAGAAAAATATGTAAGCAAATACAATATTTTCTTCCTATGCATTCCAATAACTTAAAGGAAAACTGTTTTCTTTCTTAGGAGGCAGCTAAAAATAGAATTTAATCAAAATACTGTTTTAATTATTTTATTAACACTTCTATCTTGATGTTGTGGGTACTTTTATAGCTAGTTGGATAATCTCTACACCAACAGCCCACACCCTTACTTTCAATATTGGACGTAGGTAAAATTAGCAACTTAACCCTCCGCTGTCAATCAATTCGTTAAACTAATGAAAAATTCGAGATAACTTTTCAATATGAAATTGTCTTATAGTAGAATTATAATAACTGATATTTCTTTGCAATAATAATGTCGAGGCACAAAGTAACTTCAGATAATTTTGAATCAGCAATTGTTCTATAGTCACCATCAATCAATTTTGCAGATTTAAGAAAAATTTCGACTGTGTCATCTCTCGTAACCCCCATACTCGCATAACCTGCACAATATTGTTCCTATCTGGCACGTAAATGTGCCTATTGTTTTGTTGAAAGACAAATTTTAAATATCAGCTGTGCTAATTTTATTCTGATCATCATCATGTAGTTACTACTTAAATTATTTAAAGCAACTACAATGCAACATATATACTCATGGGATGATTAATTATGTTGCCAGATAACTAAAGATGTCGGTTGCGATCAATGTAGCTAAAATAAAATGTTTAATTGGTTGATCGAAATGTATAGAAATATATATCTATCCCCCCCATCAACTTTGTTTCAAATAGCAATTGTACCAAGCAGAAGTAAACTGTACTATACGCTTTGTTTCAAAATTTCCATTGAAAACACTGCCACCCCCTTTCCTTCCTATAATAACCATGACTGCATTCAACCGTTATATTCACTGTTTATTTTCTATTGTTAGCTATAAAAAAAGTTACAATGTGGCTAAAATTTTCTAAGTATATATTATCTTCATCAAAAAGTTCATCATTAATTTATTTTGAATTAATTAAACAATGTCGCCGTGAATTTTCTCGTAATGCATCAAAATTGAAACTTCGTCGTTCAAAACAAAATCTTGACCAATCAAATATATTACGTATTGAAAGTGAAAAAGAAATTCACCGAAGTACACTTCTTATTCGACCAACAATATTTACATTGAGTGTATTTTCATAAATTTTATTTTCTTATTTAAAATATTTATCTTAATTTCATTTTCAAAGTTTGTTGGCTGTTCATTCGTAACATGTGCTATTTGGCAATATGAGTCTCATAGAAAGAAATTAAAAAGACAAAAAGAAAATTGGCAATCGAAAGATAAATCGCAAAATATATCATCAAAAGTATTTTCTTTTTTTCTAATAAATAGTTTTCTTTAAAGTGAAATTTTAGTTGAAAAATATTTGGTATAATATTCCAGAATCTAAACGAACAATTGGAACAATAATTGGATTAAATTTAATTGTTTTCCTTTCATGGAGAATAAAAAGATTTGAGCCATTTTTATTAAAATATTTTACATCAACTCCTTATAAAAGTTTGTTTTACATCAGAAATGTATAGCTATGCATTTTAATAATCAATCTTTTATTTAAATAGAAAATGTTAGTTCAATGTTATTATCAACATTTAGTCATTTTAATGGAATACATTTTCTATGTAATATGTATGTTTTATGGTCATTTAGTGATCCCATAATCAAAATATTTGGAAAAGAGCAATTTTTTGGTTTGTCAAATTCGTTTTAAAATAAAAAGTAACTTCAATTGTATCTTTTTTCTTTAAGCTGTTTTTCTATCCGGCGGTAAGATTATCTTCTTGTACTTCATTATTTTGGATTGATTTTTGTTTGAAGGTGTCATTTCTTCTTGGTTAAGTTATGTATCTAAATTAATGACACGAACACAAAATATTTCTCTAGGTGCAGTACGTATCCAATAATTATGGTTACAATTGTTTTTCTTCATGAGACACTCTATATTCAAATATTATTTACTGATAAATAATAACAAAAAAGTTCAATTATATATTTTACTAGTTAAGAAAGATATTTAAATAGAGATATGAAAATATAGAATATTTAATTTTGACAGTTTCAGATTCATGTTAGTAGAATCAGTCGGTGAACTTTCAAAGTCTTATATAAAAAAATCTCTATTTAAAAGATTAATTTATAATTATTAATATTTAGTTCTTTAAGTTTCTCGATAGATCTTTCAAATAATGAATATAAATATAGATCGGAAAATGTAGCCGAAATATTTGTTTTTACTTGGCCAATCGATTTACATGTTTGGGCTTTATTTTAAACGAAGGAAAATTAGTTTGAACTGAAAATGATGGAGACTTGTTGTAAGCATAACTTTTGTTTATCAAAATAAGTAAGAAGAAAAATGACAGAGTATTCATAACTCTAAGCAATCTTCTATTTATGTGCATCACGTAGCAAAATCAATGTGAATTTTTATTGTTGATAAGATTAAAATAAACTAGATGGTATTCGAGTTTCACTCGTATACGAAGTGCGATTCGAAGCTCGAATCGGATCTACTACGAAAAAATTTCAATTCGAAGAAATATTTCTCTCTTTTAATGTAGACATGATGAAATTCATCTCTAGGAAAACTCTATTCATACTTACCGTTAGCGATATATTCTTAAAGAACGGTTTCGATTGATTGATTAAGTATCTGTATGATTCATTATCTATAATCAGCTGCGGACAGACATACGTGTGGCTAGCATTTGCTTATGACGTCATTTTAATTATGACTAAATTAAGGCCAAGTCTCACTACATCGCGTCGACTAACTGAGATATGCGACCCATATTTTACTTTGCCCAAACCGAATTCGACCGGAGAAATCGGACAAAATTTGTATGATATAGAGATTTTAATGTTACTAGCACCGTTTCAACGAGCATCAGACGAAATTCTGTTCTTGAGATCATCGCGTCGCAAGAATACTGAATTTGGATGCGTACGCGACGGACTACAGAAATGCGATGCGAAGCATAGCATTAATAAAACTATCTTTTGACCAAAGAGTTTAAGCATAAGAATATAAAAAACTGTAATAACATTCCTAATTAAAAAAAATAATTATTTTATATTTCTAGTCTGGTTCAATAATGACGATATTAGGTGTTATTTGTACGCAATATCCTGATGCAGAATTAGCAATTATATTTCTTCCTTTTTTAACTTTTTCCGCTAAAACGGTAAGAAAAATTTCAAAAAAAAATACTATTCAATAGAATGAAACTATTTTAGGGTCTAATATCAATGGTATCTTTTGATATAGTCGGTACAATAATGCGATGGCGTTATCTTGATCATTCAGCACATTTAGGTGGAGTTTTCTTTGGAATGTAAGAGAATAATAACAAAAAAAGAGGGGAAGAGGATAATAGCTTTTTTATTTTAATAGCTTTTATGTTAAATATGGTTCTAAATTAATGTGGGAATCATTGACATCAATTGTTCAACGTTGGCATCAATTACGAGAAAAATTTAAATAATGTTTATTCTCAGTCAAGATGAGAAAAAATAATATAAAATTTTTATTTAATAAATATGCTGTTGACTGTTTTACTTTGATTCATAAGATCAAAGATTAAAAAGGCTTAATACGTGAAAATATGTTCTATTATTTGATAAAGATAAAAATGTTTCAATTTTTATATTCTTTTTTTTCTTATAAAGAGAACGAATAGTTCTTATCTAGCCTTTTTCCTTTTTTATGTTACTCTTAGAAAAAAAAGAATGGAGTAACATATTTGATCTATAATGAGAATCGCAGCTGTCTTCTCTATTGTATTATTCTTATTCTGTTTTAGAATCAAAAATTAAAAAATGACCAGCGGTACTCAAAATAAGAATACTGGTGCTAGTGGATCTAATGTTCCTGATGGTGGTTGGGGATGGATTATTGTTCTTTCGTCTTTTATGATACATTTTATAATGGACGGGTTTGTTTCATTTATTTTGTATCTAAATAATTTTATTATCTTGTTTTCAATGAATTGAATAGAATAACATATTCCATGGGTGATGTTTTTTTACGTCCAATGATGGATAATTTAAATAAAACAAGAGGACCTGTTTCAACTATATTTGGGATTTTACCAGCAATAACACTTGCAACAGGTTAATAAATTCATTTTTTTAAATTCAATAATCTAATTTGATATAACATCTAAAGGACCAATTGCAACAATATTTACAAATACATATGGATGCCGAAAAGTAACCATAGTTGGATCTTGTTTAGCTGCTTTTGGATTCTTAATCAGCTATTTATGGGCAAATATTTGGTTTTATTATCTTTCTATTGGTATTATTGGAGGTAAATATTTATTATTAGAAAATATGTTTCTCAATTATTTATATTCCAATAGGAATTGGTTTTGGCTTAATTTATTTGCCTGCCATTGTTTCAGTTGGATTTTATTTTGAACGTAAACGTTCATTTGCAATGGGTATTGCTGTTTGTGGTTCAGGTTTGGGCACATTAGCATTTCCAGCTATTATGCCTTATATTATTAGTGCGCCTTTATGGTTTGATTATGAAGGAGCTCTTCTTCTTGAAGCAGCTATAGTCTTTATTTGTGTTATTTTTGGAGCTTTTATGGTATTTATATTATCCTGAAAAAAGAAAACGAATTAAAATTGCAACTATTTAGATTCCGTTGCCACAAGAACCAAGTGAAGTAAGACGTTTAGCACGTAAAGCACGAAGCGAAGCAAAACGACAAACACAAAAAGAAATAACTCGAATGAATGAAAATAAGGAACAACAAAATAAATTAATTCAAAATAATGAAAAAGGGTATTTTTCTAATATAATTACAATCTAATCTTAGAATAATTTTTGTTTTTAGTGATATTCCATTAGAACAATTAAATGTTGATGATATTGATATAAATGAAGAATCTCAATTAGATAAAATCGTTTCAAAAGAAGATGATGAGGAAATAGTTTTACCTCGAAAAGATGCTGTTTATCAAGGTAGCTTACATAATATTCCATTATATAATGAAGATCAGGATGAATATCATCGTCAAATGTTGAACGTAAATGAAATAGAAACGAAAAAATCATTTTTTGGAAAAATAGCTGAACAAATTGATCTTAATTTATTGAAAGATTTTTCATTTGCTTTATTTGCAATATCAAATTTTTTAACAAGTCTTGGCTTTAATGTTCCATATAATTTTGCAAATGATTTAGCTGGCGACGCAAACGTTGTGCAACATAAAAGACATTGGATTATAATGTCAATTGGAGTATCGAATTGTCTTGGCAGGGTTATTATTGGTTATCTAGCTGATCGATCTTGGGTACAAGAATTTAAGAAATTAAAATAGATAGATAACTATTAATTTTTAGGTAAATCGTTTAACGTTATATAATACAACATTAATAATCGCTGGTATATCAACAATGTTTGCACCATTTTGCAACTCATCTGTTGCAACTCATATGATTTATGCATCATTATTTGGATTTTTTTCTGGTGGTTATGTTGGTTTAACATCGATTATTATTGTTGATTTGGTTGGTGTTGATAAATTATCAGATGCTTTTGGTGTTCTTTTATTATTTCAAGGTATTGCCGTTGCAATTGGGACACCTGTTGTTGGTAAAATAGTTTTTTTTTTTTAATTATTTATTTTTATTCTTTTATTATTAAAGGTTCAATGCGTGATAATCTTTCAGACCTTGCTCGACCTTATCTTTGGCCTTATTTAATATTTGGTGGTTCCATTTTGTTAAGTGGCTTGATATTATTTGCCATACCGATATTAAAAAGACGACAAGAACGTCAACAAAAATTAACAAAGCATCAATTACAAATGGGAGTTCTCTCCTTTTCTAAACAAGACTTATCTGCACCTGAGCAACAACAACAAATTTAATTTGGCAATCTTCTCTTCTTTGATTATGTTTATTATTGATCCTATTCATTTCGTTTTGTTTTCTCCATTATTATATGCAGGAATATAATTTTCTAACATTAGATATTAACCAAATAAGAACAAAATTTTTCTATAAAAATGTTCTCCTTTTTGTGAAACTCACGCATGTTTTCGAAGAAAATAGTGAGCGCAAGTTGATATTTTCTTAGGAATCTTAACTTTGTTTGATTAGTAAATAAATCTTTCTTTCTGAAACATTATATTATTTCATTTTAATTCATTGAAACTTTCCAAGTCTTTGGATCATTTTTTCTTGTCAATCAATAATAATATCGATAGGTGTTTGGTGGTCATCTTCCTCAGAAAAATTTAAAATCGCATTATCAGATCTAGACTCTAAATAAAAAAACAACTCCCAAATAAAATTGTAGTTTCAAACAGTCATGCCAATCGGATGAACTAAAATGACTTGAAGAATCTCTTTTACTTATTCCCAATCCAGTTACTTTTGACATACGTAGATGCAACCATTTCTTGAGGGTATGTGCAGGCGAGCAGGTATAGAAAGAAACCTCAAAAGGAACTATTTAGAAAAATGGAAAACGATCTAACAATCAGCAACCTTCTCTCAACGCTGAACATACTACTACCATACTTCTGGCAACTTATGAAGTCTATAATTAATTCGTTTAACGAGAAAATTTATTCCAAAAATAAAATTGAAATGAAAAAAAACCGGTGCTACATATACAATTACTTTCAACCTTCACGTAAGGGTCATGAAAGTTGTCGTCAATCATTGGCGAAATGTCAAGGAAAAAACCTTTTTGTTTCCATCTGACGATAACATCGAAAATACAGAAAATATTTTAGTCCATCGACAATATAATAGTATTTCGAGCCACAATAAGCCTGACAGTTAAACTTCCAAAACGTACCGAACAAGTGCAATATCTCAGCGTCCAACAGCATCCTATGAAAACATTTTCCGAGAATGAAAAACTATAGAACCAATCCATCATGTTTTCAATCTATGTTCTTGTAACCCACTAATTCTAAAATTACAACTTATCTGTCATTACAAATCATTCGATATATCAAAGTATTAAGGTTTAAGTTAATAACTTTATTGTTTGAATAACAAAATAGTGAATATTCAAGATATCCAATGAGCTCGTTTAGCAAGGACGAAAAGCGTCCTATTCTGCTTCAAATCTAATTAATCGACTTTTATGCGCACACCCTCAAGTCATCTTTCCGTTGTGAGCTGAATATAGTTGATTTCATGCTGTGAAATTATACCTTCTTTCATTAATTCTCAATGGCATTTCTTTCTAGAACACTTACTCATTTGTTTTCTAGATATCAAGAAAACAAATTTTACTAGCTTACATAGATCTTTATTATTTTAAAACATTTTACGTTCTGTCGGCGTGACTAGCTCTATTGTTCTTATTATACAATCTAAGTAGTATTTGATTCAGTTACAACCTTTCCTGTTCGAAGATGCAATTCAACGTTGTGAAATGAACACCATCATTGCAAATAAATGGAATCTGCAATAAATCTCGTCTCCCGTACTAAAACCAAATTATGTACTCTCAAATTGCTACAAATTCGTCCGCATAATTATTTTGTCGAATTTTCACAATATAAACCACGACTAAGGTCGTATTTGTTTCATAGTCATTTAGATAGCAGATGAGAATAAATTATGGCGAATTTATACGACCCTGTGCATCAGATCAGTGCAACCGAAAGAAAAGGCTTTCACAATATGAAATCAACTATATTCAGCTAGCATCGCAAAGATTACTTACCTGCGCATATTTTTTCTTTTTGACTCATTCGTTGTATGTACTGTGAGGTCAGTTTCCATCAAGTATTCACCAACACTCACGCCCAACCAAGATCAGAAAAACTGCAGAATAAGACCGCATTTGTTTGACGTTGTAAGAGAAGATAAGTGCAGCAGTTTTTTGTTTATCGAACAATATTCATTAAGCTTTCTATAGTGCGAATATATCCCGATGATTGATTTCTAACGGAATGTTTTTCAATGTGATTATAACATGAAAGAATACATTTTATTTTCTCTTCTCTCATTATTTACATTCAATAAACGCTGATAATGATTTATTTTGATTTTCATGTGCTGCTAGTTCAGTATATAACGGTGAAGTGTTGCTGTTGATTGTACGTAAGAGTATAGGTATGAGTTGGAATATGCCATCTATCTGTTGTTTCTTCTCAAACAGTGAATAAAAAAAATAATGGTTATGATCATGAGAACGCCAGCTGCAACACAACCAATAGCGATACCAACAATGGCACCAGTGCTCAGTTTTATACTATCCATCGGGTATGAAACGCATGACGTACTGGAACTTGACCCAACTGAAGTGTAAGAGCAGTGTGTATTGCCCATAGCTAAATAAATTGTTCTAATAAATATCTATGCATAGAAGAAAAGATACTTTTTTTTATGTTGATTGAGAGTTCGAGTAAGAAAAAAATTATTTTTCAACAAATGTTCCTTTTAGTCTAAAGCAGATAAATATTGTCCTTTAGATATAGATAAAAAGCAGTGCATCAGTAACTATTAAGAAACAACTATTGTCATACACTTAAAAAGTGAATATAAGTAGGAGTTTTATTCTGTTACGATACACTTCGCATCTTCTCTTGCTTAGGGATATTTCTTACTATTACTGGTGCATCCGAAATAATATTAGTCTCACTGAGCTGCATTTGATTCATATTATCGACAAATGAGGTTACAGTAAATTATGTCTCCGCGAAACAGATTAAATTTATGATGCTCTTTGTGTGTTGTCTCATAATCAACTTTTTTCATTAAAAGTTACTAATAAAATTATGGAAATAAAATCTGGTTATTATGCATTATTGGCAATGAGTGATTGAAGCCTATATATTGAAATAGTAGTTAGAATAATGTGCAAATTCATGAATTAACACATTTTTCCAGTGGTCTATTACCGATGGACTCAATCACAGTTTATCAATGATTATTTTAGTCATCAAAAGATGGAAGACGCGTCCACATGTCGTACCAAAACGTATGCATGAATTTATTCAATTTATGTATAAACGATCGAATTATTGTTATATTTTTCTTTTCCTGCATATGCCATAATAAATATTCAACGAACGATTGAACATTTCATGTTCAGTAATTTCCTTAATTGTGCAATCAGGCATTGAGACTTGTTCGATTGACGTTACATGAACTTGAGAGGTAAGATTTAGTTGAAAATACCGATAAAATATATTCTAATATTTTTGAGTATATTGACCAAGCACCAAAAATCGATAGAGAATGAAACGAAAATAGCAATAGAATTTGTCATAACGATATAGTTCCAGTTGACATTAATTGGTGCTTCAAGTTATTGTCATTCTGTAACCTAAATAATTAAAAGTATGCAGAGCTTTATTTGAACTCGCTAAGAGCTGAAAAAAATGAATTTGTCGGAAAACAAAGTTACACATTCGAAGGAAATAGATTATCAATAACTGAATCATTTTTACGTTTAAAAGCTAGTAGATATTGTCAGAGTGCAAATATTTAGATTTCAATTATTAATAAATGTGTAAACTTCGGATTTCATCCGAGAGTTATGTGTACTGCAAAAAGTGCATGGGAATGTAAGTCATTCTAGAATGTTTGAACACCAAAAGTATCATGAGAAACTAGGCAATTTGATTTCTGGATGCAGTTTTTGTGCATTTTGAGACGTTTTCAGGCGATGTTTCGTTAGAAAGCTACGATTTAGTTCAAAATTAATATCAGATTCAGAATCAGCGTTATAAACTGAGTCGATTTATATATGTTGTGGATAATTCTGAGAAAAAAGAAGTTTTTTTGAAAAATCCCTGTACTCCCCCTCAGGGATGGTCTGATCAAAAATGACAATTTTTTCGATAACTCAGCCATTTCTTGACGGATCCTTCTCATCTTCGAACTCGACCGAGATATTCATGAGATTGAACTGTGTGGAAAATTTCATCACGATCTGACTCTCCTTTCAAAAGTTATCGTGCCTACGGCCGGACACACTGGCCGATTCTAGAGTGTACTCACTTTTTGAGTACACAAAAATAGACTCATTAACACAATTCTTCTTTACTGAGTTTCCTATCACCATTAATATGAAATATAGCAAAACACATTTTCTATCAATATTAATCAAATAGATATTATTGAGAAATACATAAAACTATCAAAACTCACAATAGCTAGTATCATATGGTGAAGTTGCTTTTGATCAATATCACCATCTGATAATGAAACAAACTACAGAAACAAACTGCAAAGAATTCGACATTGACGACATATCAAATACGAATGAAAAACATGATCGTAAACTTGAATCATTTATTTGTTTCTTTTCATCGATGTATTTACTTTTATTTTCAATAAATATTTTCTTATCTAATTGCCTGATGAGCAATGATGAAGGAAGTCCTAATATCTGCACATACTGAAAAATACTTTTAAAACAATTACATACTATATGTCAGTGCTGTATTTCTTCTATTGGTAATTAAAACAATCAAATATTTACAAACACAAAAAGCGAAGCGATATTACCTTTCTTGGTAATTTCTTTAAAATTGCCACCATTTCTAAAGTACTCCATAACAACGATAAGAATTTATCAGTGAAATCAAAATGCAACTTCTTGCAGTCAATTCCATAGCTGATCGGTCTTTCATTGTTCTGACATATATCGATGAAACAGCCCCCACATCAGAGTAATATGGTCTGCTTTTTTTTATCAAAGCGCAAATTTATATATGGTTAAATAATTAATTCGTCGAAGAAATCTAACATATTGATATTTGAAACATGAAAGAAATAAAATAAGGACGAGAAATATCACCAGGCATATTAGTTTTCAAGGTTATTTATTTTCTCTTCTGTAAAAACAGATGAAAATAAAATATTTTAAAACTCGTTCAAGAGTAAAATTTTATTGATCCATTGTCTTCTTTGCGTATAATTGAATTTTGATTTAGATGCTATAGCAAATAATGACGTCCAATAGGCAAACATCACCTAATGAATAATCAATATTTCATTGAATGAGGGTGATATATTGATTTTTCGTTTACTTGCCAGAACAAAAAAATGCATGAAGCAGAAAAAAAGATAAAAATACTAAATAGAAACATTAATTCTAAAAGAAATTTGGGATAAACAATATCCGCATCAATCAATATATTCCTACGAATATATGAACATTATGTTAAAGAAATGCCCATGAAAATATCATGGCCTTTTTCTCGCACAAGCCATCAATGTTCTTCCTGGCCTTTGCATTTTTTAGTTTGAGTCTCGACAGTTATTTAGCGATGGCCTTTGGCAAAAAATATATTATAGATGTAGGCCTCTTTCCATTTGATTAGTTAAGAATCTAATTTGAAGCCAAAGATAAAATCTGCAAGTATTTTAAATTTTTCTGAGTTTCGTTCGTGTTCAATAATGTTATTGCGGCACGTTCTGTTCTTTTTCTCAGGTGTGTTGAGTAAGTTGCATCATCTTGCTCATTTTGTTTCAGGACTATCCGTATCAAGTGAAACATAAGTTATAGTATACAATATATTAGAAAAGCTAGTTCGTGGTTTACCATCAATCAATAGCACGATTCAAGAACTCCAACAAATTCACATAATCGCTAGCAGCGGACACTGGTAGGGGAGTTTTCATTGGGTGATGTTCAACAAAATACGCAAGACAAGCTGAATGAATCAATAGATGAATTATGGAAAATTATAGATGAAGAAGAAGCCACACAACTAAATGAAGCATGTCAAAGCATTCGAGAAGTTTTCAATAATATATTGAATATTCTTAGAAAACCGGAAAATGAAATCAACAATTTGACAAATCAAGTGCATATCATGCAAGTTTCACATGATCAATTACTACTTGATGCGCTAGCAACACAGTTGACTATTAAAATGAGTCAGTTTGGAGACAACAATGAGCATTCAAGGATTGTAGGGTGTCGAACAATCTCCACAGGTGAAATGAATCCGATAGGACCTTACAAGATACAAAGAATCGATGCAGTACGATAGGATTCCGAGCTGAGGAATTATTAACGGTTCTGATGAGAAATTCATATTTTATTATTTGGACAGTACTTAGTATCTGGAGCCAACACTATGAGTCAGCTAAAGCCCTGAGATGAATTCCATCGGATCTGACAGTAAGATATCATCGGATCGCAATACAAGGGATTCAATTGTCAGAATGATTCTTCTGGATCAATGATAATGGCACAAGAAAATCCGGAACAATTGAAGACGTTTCTTAATTGCAATGGATATAATTTCGAAGGAATATGTTCGGCAGGACAGGTGTTAAAAAGCAACAAATATTCGTCAACATATCAAAGCGATCCATCCACATTTCAATCAGATATTCGAACTACCATTCATCATTTATTCCCGACAAGGTCCGATTCAAAACGAATAATCGCTGAAAGGGCTCGGAAAGTACTTGAAATCTTGCCCGAACATTTATAAAAATCATTGTTTCTTAAAACTGTTTGCTAAATTACATACATATTGTTTTTTTCTTTATGAAAAACATAAAATTTACACGAAAAACTAATATTAGTAGTTCTACTGATGTAGTGATCCGTATCATGGCATATTTCTAAACAAGAATGTGGTTATGTTACAAGAAAATGATATGCATACATATTAGGTATGGGTGGGCGGGTATTCTTTCTGTACCAGCTCACTCACACTCAACTAATTTCTAATATGGATTTTTCGGTGTATAGAATTCGATGAATTCAATTTGTTGAGATGAATATATTTATTTCTCAAAGATTATCAAGGTAAATGAAAATGAGCAAGAAGTCAACTTCAACAAAATTATTGCCTTCATAGTCTATTCCCAATAGGCTTGATATTCATACTGGCCAGAGCCAACGTGAACGATCATTAGACCACGATCAATTTGCCTTTCTATTGGATATTTTTCAGTAGTATATTCTGGATCAACCGACCATATCAATTTATCTCCTTCCATTAATTTGACACATCGAGCACCGGAAAACAAAGGCTCAAATATGATTCGAGCTTTAGCATTGGGCGGAACGGTTAGACGAAGTTGAATTGAATTGGCTGCTGTGTCGTGTACATCACGATTATATGCCACATGAACAAGCCCATACAAAGTATTCAATTGACAATCAAGTTTGAGTAAGAGATGCTTTTTACTTTCTGATGCCATACGTGGCCAAATAATAATAGTAGAGTCCAAAGTTAAATCGATGCCGGCCAAATGGGAATAAAACCAAGCACCAACACTTCCAAACATAATATGATTGCGTGAATTCATACCCGGCCCTTCGAATGGTACATCCCAAAGTTCCCATAATGTAGTAGCATTCTCGTATGGATTATTGAACATATAACCGTAGGATGGATAAGTAGTCGACGTAACCAATTCAAGTGCTAGATCATGATATCCATTGTCAGAAAGAAGCGGAAAGAGTTGAGCTGTACCAATAATTCCTGTCGAGACATGATTACCTTTTCGTTCAATATCTGATACTAAATATTCAAATACAGATTTACGAACATTATCTGGCACCACATTTGGAAGAGTCAAAGCAAGTATTTGTGCTGTTTGCATGCCATCAGCATAAAAATAAGATGTATGATTGAAGAAAACTTGATGAAATTCGTTGGCTAATTGCTGATAGAATTTTGAATAGGCCTCTGTATCATTGTGATAACCGAGTATTTGTGATATATTGATCATCAATGAAATATCATGCATAAATGCAAATGATGAAACAAGAGAGCTATTTGATCTTGGTTGAGGTGGAGGTGGAACCCAATCACCATAAGAATAGAAAAGGTTTGCTAAGCCTGTCGATTGGTAACCGCGACGTACACTTTCTACATAAGCACGAATGTTTGAATAGAAAACGGAGAGTACTTGATCATCCATATAGTGACGATAGAGTTGCCAGGCAATTGTCGGCAGAGCAGTACCCCAATTAGGATCTGACGGATAGTCACCATCACTGAATGGTACAGTGTCCGGTACAGCTCCATCAGTTCCCTGACTATCAACAATCGAATTTAGAAAATTCAAATATAATTTGATTAAATCAAAATTATATAACGCCTCATTCACTGTTAATGCAGCATCACCCATCCAACCTTTTCGTTCTTGTCTTTGTGGACTAGATAGAAAATAAATAAAATGAATCGAAAACAGACATATTGATAATCTTACCAATCTGTAGGCAATGACATGAGATTATTCAGTTGACTCCATTGTATATTGTGTTGAATCTGGTTGATGATTGGATTACTTGAGATAAAATGACCTTTCAAAGTTGTTTCACTATGAACAACAAGACATTCAACATCGTCAAGAGTCATCGGATTTGGTAAATTTAGAATCGAAACATATCGAAAACCGTGATAGGTAAAACTATAATGCGAAGGAAAAAATAACGAAATTGAACGATCTAAGAAACATTAACTTACATTGGTTCATACGTTTCCCCAGCGGGATCTCCACGTAGAACGTAAGTGTCAGACTGTGTGGCGCCAAGCAGATTTTCAGTATAGACTTCATTATATGATTGACTACGTGAATCATAATAAACGAATTATGATCATGTGCACAGGGCATACAAATGATTGCTTACTTCGTCGGCACAGTTGGTTGAGTCAAAACTTCTCCATGACGTATATAAATCCCTACACCTCGTGCACCTCGAACTGTGAATCGGCACCATCCAGCTATATTTTGGCCTACGTCGAATACTTGAACGCCTAGAACACACAATAAGATGATAGATATAATGTTTTTTTTCTATGATCGACTGACCTATTGTTGGTGACCATGTAGCAATCGGTTTAAGTATTCCAGTTTCTGTTAACAGAGCACCTTGTATTTCATGAATATCATTCGGGGACAAATATTCACCGATAGGTCTATTCGTCACTTCAAAATGCAATGCGCCAGGTCCAGCACGAATCGGAGGCATATCTTGCATCACAATTCGTCCGTGTAATGTTTCGTTGACTGGCGATAGCATCGGTTCCGCTGGTATCCACAACGATAGTGAATCATTAAATCCTGCATCGGCCCAGTTTGGACGATCATAACGACAATCAACGAATTCACCATTGTAAATACTATCGTGTAGAATGGCGTTTTGACGGCCTACCCATGTTGGATCACTGTAGACTTGCATTTCGTTACCATTTTCGAAAATAATTTGCAAGAAGAAGATAAAACGAGGAGGACCTGAAAAGAATCCGAAAAAAATAAGTTCAAGCTAAACACATGAGTAGTACATAGTATGATATTATTTAAATAAACTAAATTTTAGTAGAATTAGGCGTCATTTATTTTTCCGTTTTCATGAAAATTCAAGTTACCGTAGTTTGGTTTCTGTGCTACAGGTGGTGTATATTGTTCTTGATTGTACCAACCATTACCCAATCGGACACCTACTGCATTCATACCAGACTAAATTTGACAGACAATCAATTTATCAAATGGAAAGTGAATTGGTACAACTTTGATAGTTGATAATAGATCAAAAGAAACCATTAATGTACGTTTTTCATATACTGTCCAACCCGGATCTAACTTTCGACTCAAATCAATTTTATCTCCATTAACATACAATTCATAATAGCCAAGACCGGACAAATAAACTATGGCCGAGTGAATCGGACTGCTATTCGATACTTGAAATTCTTTGCGCAATTCATTCATAGTGATTTGATTTGAGCCAATCCACATTAAACTGTCATTTTTACTCTTGATGTATGAAGGAATGTTAAATATTGCTGTTCGAAAACAAATCCAACGTGTCCATGAGCTAGCTTGATTCGATTGTGTTGTCCAAACGCGTAGACGAAATTGATAAAAACTGGCTGGCTGAAGATCGTTGAGTCCTATGCAGGATACATGAATTGATTGATTTGATATCACTTGTTTGCTATCCCATCGAATTATATGTGATTTAATTTCTAATTGATAGGCTACCTGTTGCACATTTCGTTCTTGTTCTGATATTGATAATTTCCATGAAAATCGAGGACGTTCAGTATTGATCACTAAATCTTTTGTTGTATCAACTTTATAGTGATCAACTCGAATATCGTATGGAGCACTGGGCAATCCAGAGATAACATTTGCTCCAACGCCAGCAATGATCAGAATGTAAATACACAGCATGTTGAATAAAGAAGAGCAGATGTGCTTGTCTGGTCGTATGTTGTTATTTATACACGACTAAACTCATGTTATCATTTCTTTTTCACCTGGAGCAGCGGTGTGTGTGTGTGCTTGTGTACGTCAATAAAACAAAGAGCATGAGTATCTATATGAAGTTTTGCATTTATATGCCAACAAAGAAGAATGAATAAATTGCCATATGATGAACTATTTTGGTGAATCAAAACAGTTTAGATCTCATTTAAATCTAATGTGATTTATTAATATTCACGAGGGCCCATGAGGTCTTCAGTATTTTTTTATGGTATGCATTTTATTTATTAGATGAATTTTACAGGAAAAACATGCACATGCTCGAGTTACTTGCATTTTAAATAGACAGTATTTAGTATACGCTCAAATGTAAAACGAGGAAGAAGTTTTTCATAGTTGATCATTTCTTCCATGTTTTCAATTATTTGATCTAGGAGTGAGAAGTTATTGTTATTTTGTTGTTATTAATACCAAGAACAATGACTATTCTGTTATTGTTATTAAAATAGCAAAATAGTAACAAATAACTTCTTTTTTTGAAGAACCCTCAACTTGAATTGATGTCTAGGGTGTGGGTTGGTATGGGGGAAGAAAGACATACGCCCACACCCTTATTCCTTTACTATAACAATCGTGATCTTTAAAAATACGCATTGGTCTATATACAAGCGCCATACGCTTCTAAATTACGATCAATAGTTGGCAGAAATATTTATTGAGCATCTGAAAATGAAAATTCTTCCTTTGTTCGAACAGTTTACTTAACTTCAGTTACATTATCGCATCAAGTAGCGTTCAATGGATTCGAATCGTGAAAGTTTCCTGAGAAGCCAGTCAGCTTCTATTGTTTTCAACAGTGAGAAACGTGTGGAAAGGTCGAACATTTCGGTCACCGGATCCCGTAGGATACTCCAGAGAATATGCGGGAAAGTCACCATATCCTGCAAGAAAACACGAGAAATCGCTGGAACATGGAAGCAGTATTCCGGTCAAAACTACGGTCGGACTCCCTCAAAGTTCTGGTCCTTTCCGACAAGAATTGGTCGGAAATAACCGGAACCAGGCGTTTCCAGGCCGGGCTGCTCGGCCGAGGAGCCTAACAGAATTAACATCATTGAGGTAGACAGTAATTCAAGTTGAGGATTCTTCAAAAAAATAGTTATTTGTTATCATTTTGGTATTAATAATAGTAACTTCACGCTCCTAATTTGATCATCTGTTGTTGAAATCTGAATACGTAATGAACGAAAATGGTGATGATCATTGTGATCAATAGTCTTGAAAATAGTACGTAAAAATGATTGACGACCCTTGGTATTTATGTATCCGATTTTGAAATATTCCATATAAGGACAAAATGTAAAAATAAAATCAACTTCTTGAACATCACGAATCTCTTCAAGATAGACTTTAGTAATTTTACTTTTCTGTTTCATTGAACACAAAATTAGAAGTTCGCTAACAGTTAATTCTATTGCTGCGTCTATTGATAATGAATGAATTTTTAATGTAACTAACTCTGGTAGTAGTTTGATCGTTTGAACTAATGCAGAAATTGAGGTATATTTTCTAGAATTTCCAAATGATAAATTGCTGTTATTACTAAAGTACATTCAATTTGTTTGGACACTATTCGCTCGTATATAGAATGAATAACATATCCGAATGTCAAATTCATAAATGTAGAATGTTCCAAAGAACAATTAACAATATCATCTTTTGCATCATCAACCCATCTTTTCCTATAAGAAAAAAAATTATTCATTGGACATTGAAATTATTTTTCTATATACCTGTATAGGCGAATTATATATTCGATATCTGTATCGCAAAGTTCAGTTTCTAATATCCATTGTCGTTCCATCCAAAAAGATGAAAACAATTGAGCAATTTGTTCAGTATATATTGAATAATTTTGTTCATTATCGATATGATCAGCGTACATTAGATAGAATTTTTCTAGCTGAGGAAAATAATTTAAAATTAATTGCTCCCAACGCTGATCGACTGATAAAAAAGCATACAAACTTTTTAAATTTGAAGATATTTTTGTAATGAACATTTCTACTTCGTTAAATGATGTTTCACATAAATCCAAATAAATCGAGCTAAGACTAATTAATGTAATTGATGATAATATTGTATTGTTTGAATCATTTCGTTTTGTTTTATGAAGAGTTAACTGACGAAGTTGCGGAGTATAAGAAATTAGAGATGAAAGTTCGTTCAAAGAACAACAATGGCCAATAACAAGATATTCAATAGGACTGATTTGGTTATTTATAGCCATAGGAAGTGTAATTGAATGGCATTCACCAGAAAAGGAAATTCGATAATATTTCAATTTAGGTAAGAGAAATATCAATCGATAGATATCATGGACTTGTTCTTTTTTGGTAAAGAAGATAATTTATTGAGAACCGAGAGAAGTTTATCGGATTGAATGCCTTTAAAAAGATAGATTCAAAGCGAACGAATGATGAATCAAATAGAAACGACAAAAAAAGTAACAATCTTGAAATACAAAATCTACATGTATAGAAAATATTTGATGTCGATTGAAAAAAAATAAATTGTTTAAACGTGTTGAAACCTCCGTCATGTTGAAATAAATAAAAACAATGTTTCGATAATACACACGGACAATGCAGAAGTTGTTCTAATCGAGAATTCAGGTTTGAAAATTCTTCACATAAACAATATTGATGGCGATAATCAAATATTTCACATAATACTTCATTTGGTAGATCTTCAAAATAAGTGATGGATTGATCGAACTCATCTATTGCAATAAAACATAGAAATAACTTTATATTTACCAGGCGAAGATCTTACTGTGAAATTTCTTTGCTTTTGCTTCTGATGAATCATCAGAACTTAATTTTCGTCTAAGTTCAACCGTAGTTATCTTTCAATTTCAATTGAATGAATTTGTTTATGAAACGAATTCTTAACTTTGAATACGCTCTAATATGATGTTCAAACAAAGGAAGAATAGCCGTCGAGTTCACCAGCCTGATAACAGAAAAATGTACTGATAGAAAAGGGAAGCGAAGTGCATCGTGATCATTTAACCATCGTATATACACTCAAATGGTTTTGTAACATTGAGGAAAGTTATTCCATAAATCTGTACTGTTTGATTTCCTTGATATCTTGAGAGTGTAGGCGTTGATCATCCCTTCACACTACACCCAAACTCTAAGTAACAGTACCGACATGGTCTTGATTTAAAACTAAATCTACGCCGGTGTAGAAATGATTATATGTAGAAATATAAGCCGAGCGGCTGAGCCGCCGCTACCGTCATATAAGCAGAAATACTAAATTTTTGAATATTTTCGATACTCAGAAGCAGTATTTTGGATTCTACTGATCCAGGTGTTAATAAGAACGTTCTATATTATCATTTTTCCCTTTTTTGTTACATAATTCTCGAAACTACGAAAATTTTTTAAAACAGCGTCCAAAGATTTTGAGCCGCCGCCAACCGAAGCGCCGGCTTATACCTCTAATTATATTTTACAATTGATTGATTTTCATTTTCACCGTAAATACTAATGTTTATATGGATAATCGATTGGTTTTCTTGTTGATTTAAAAATTAACTCTTCATATTGAAATTATCAATGATTATAAGCTGATAGAAAGTCTTATAGATATAGAAAAACAAAAAAAATGACTGTATTCAATAGAACTGTCAGAAATCTTTTCAAAAAGGTTGATTTGAAGGATTTTGTTTTGATTTCAATAATTAAATTGTGAATTTTAAAGTATAGACCAAAACAGTGATGATGGAAATCAATGATGGAATCCCTAAATATAATGTTATATTAAGTATGAGAGTCAAGTTTAGAAAAAAATATTATTCGTAAAAAGAATTTTCTTACATGTTGATCTACTGCTTGAAGTCTTGGATGTTGTTGTAATAGAACGAGTGGTGGAAGAAGTAGTCATTTGAGAACGAGTGGTGGAAGAAGTAGTCATTTGCGAACGAGTGGTGGAAGAACTAGTTCTAGGAGGAATATTTGTCGGGTTATTAGTTGTCGTTGTTTTTGCCTACAATAGATTGATCATCATCAGATGTTAGCTCCTAATATCAAACGGAAATGTTCATGAGGAATTGAAAAATGTCTTTTTTTTTAAGTGAACAAATTCAGTTCTATCACAGGTGAGACGATCTGATCGAGTTCTCTTGTTTGTTTCTTTCTTCTGAGCTTTCTAATCGAAGCTATTTAACTCCTACTGTCTAGGTCAGAATGTTTGAAACTAATTGTGAAAATTTTCCTTCATTAATAAAATAATATTTTAGTCCAGTAGTATTTACAATAGTGCTATTTGTTGTTCGAATTGAATGAGTAGTGGTTGAGTGAGTAGTCAAAGTTGTCCTCAGTGGAGTTGTAGTAGTTGAAGTCTTGGAGGTAGTATAAGTGGGCAGGATCGACACCGTTGTAGAACTCTTCGAACTAGTGGCCACCGATTCAATCATTTGAGCAGTAGTATCTCTATAAAAAAAACTGTTTTTTAAAGTTTTTCGAAATCAGATAATATTACCGTTCTGTTGTGTGTGTTTCCGAAATCGTAGATGCAGCAACTGTTTCGTTCTTCAAACTAGTGGCCATCGATTCAATCATTTGAGTAGTAGGAAGTCTATAAAAAAAATTTTTTTTTTCAAAGTTTTTTCGAAATCAGATAATATTACCGTTCTGTTGTGTGTGTTTCCGAAATCGCCGATGCAGTAACTGTTTCACTCTACAAAATAAACTATCCTAGCCAAACAATATGACACAAAGATATGGCTGTATACAGTTGAAGTACGATCTTTTTCAATTTTTGAATAAGGATTCAAACTAGTGAGGTATTCAATCATTATTTAAGCACGGAATTCGATTCATTGTGAGCAGCTCTTTTAGATCTTCAATGAACTACCATACTAGTTTCGGGACAGTTTTAATTAATGTATACACGAAAAAATTAGTTATCGCATTCAAAACTGTGCTTTTAGACTACGTATTATTATCTTTAGCGTTAAATTTACTATCAAATGTCTTTTCTGAATAAGAACTGTAAAAAGAGAGTAAAAATCAATTCAATTGGCACATCTCATATAAATGGATCAAACTTACAAATGCCAAGGCATCTGTTGTTGCACTACCATTGGCAGCATTAACTAGAATGAAACATTCTTATCTAAATAGGAAATAAAATTCTTTTACTTACAACATGATCCAGTTGTTATTGATATATTATCAAGAGCGAACGTAAAGTTAGTTGTATCACTAACGTCTGGAGCTCGACGGAAATAAAACGTGAGCTAAAAAACAATTATCAATAAAAATATCATTCGGAAATGTTTAGCTCTATCGTACACGATATGTATCTGGTAGTACTATAAATGTTGTTTGGCTATAGTACCATCTATCTTCGCCACTGGCTGTTACATTTACAATAGTTTCACTGTTCGATGTATTTAATTGTCCAGACATCACAATAGTAATGTTTGGTTCTCGAAGACTATTAGTAAAATAGTAGTAAAAACTAAGACATAATTCTTCATCAGTTGAATTAACAATTATCGTTTGAACTGATCTGTAAATATCAAGAAAACCCAATGGATCCGCGGTAGTCTTATATCCATATAGACCTATTTTTTCGAACTATTATCTTAAAAAATCGGATTAATATATATTTTTAAAAATAACCTCGAGCGCATGTTTGATTTCCCGATTTTGTAGGACATGTGGAATCATTTGTATTTTCTTGAAATAGACAAAAATGCATATCCCATCCATTTAACTCGTACGGAAATAGACACGTTTCTCCGTTGTCTGTAGGCAAAACTAGAATTATAAAGAAAGTGAGTGTATTCGTTTTTTCTAGAATATTCTATTTAGCTTACACACAGATGAAGCATCGGATAGAGGTCGACCAGGTGGAGTGATGCTACCATCAGTTAATGTGTAGCCTATGTCTATATCAAGGGTGTCGGCTACGGTAAGCACTGCTGGAAAATTGCAATCATCAACAAGTCCATTATCGAACGTACAATTGAAAAGAGTAATTAATCCGTATAAATGGTTGCATTTAATCGAAATTAATAGGAAAATAATGATGGCTTTCATCATGTTGATGTTTAATAATTCTTCGATTTTGATCTATGTAGGCAAGAAACCTTCAAACATTCTATTTATTAATGAAATAATGCCTACGCCAAGATAATATCTGATAAGATTATTGAGTATATTGACTAGATGGCTTTAAAATGAATAGAAACTTACAGAATCAAGATTGTTTTATCAAAAGCTTTAAAAAGTTTGCTTTGCAATCGAACTGTCCTATTTGCTTATTACATATGACATGAAGAAATCATCACAATATAAAAATCTTTGCTTTTTCTTGCCATCAATAGTCGTCAAGCACTAGATGCACGCGAACGTCACTAGGGAAGAGGCGTGCTTAACGCGACACTCACTTCTTCAAACACTTCTACAGTGATAGCATATGTTGATCATGAAATACACAACGTAAATAATAAAAGAAATCAATACATATATATTATTTATTTATGATAAAATTCAAATTGCACACCATTGAGAATTACTGTTTGATATATATATAAACAAAAGAACTGAATAAATCTTTATTATGTTTTACATTGAACTCGGCGTCGTATCAGTTAGGCCATAAGGTTTAATAGTTTGAAATTTAGTTGATGAACAAAACAAAGGTGTTGTTTGATCATCTTTTATTTTTTCAACAAATGAAACAAGCGCAGTTCTTTGTCGGACGCATACTGATGGTGAATCCGGTAGCATAACTGATGTCGTCCGTGTTACCGATATTGAACGTTTAGAAATTGGTAGATGATGATGTAACGTTAGAAACTTCTCATTTTGATATTGTAAACTTTGTTTTGTTACAGGCATATGCGAAAATGAATAAGTACTAGAAATACTTTCTCGATAATGATCATTGTCTGGCGTTTTTAACAAATGTTTAGGTGCAATAACTATTTTTGTATGACATCGGCCATGCGAATAAAAGTGTTCATGTAAACCTTGTGTTGGATTATGAAAGGACATCATTTTTTTTGCTCGATGTCTTAAACGTTGTGATGATGTAGAAAAGAATCTATAGCGAGAACAAGTAAATAATCGCCAGAGTTCATGGCGAAATATTCGGCCCGTAAAAGCATACAGAAAAAAGTTCGAAGCTAAAATTTAAAAGAAAAGAAGTAGAACAATTTTTCGATAATTAAATATGAAGAAAACTTACAATGATTTACATATTGAGAAATTTCGGCTACGATTTTTCCTATAGTAATAGCAATGTTCATTTGCTTTGAACGTTGTCCTATATCAGAATAGATGGCATCAATTAATTGCATGATTGATATAGGCATTGAACAAATGCAAAATGCAAATGATACAGTTAATAGCATGGTTGTTAATCGACGATTGACACGTCGATATGCTAATGCTTTTGTTGATAAATGTTGGTATTGTTTTTTTTGAAGTTTTTTTATTAATACATTTCCACTATTCGTTGTTGATGTCGACGACGATGATATTGAAGATGTTTTACTATTTATGTTATTATTATTATTATTATTATTATTAGAAGTACTTGTTGTTTGTTGTTCCAATAATTTATTTTTATTTCGAGCATTTAATAAACTCTTTATAATTAATATATTCAATGTTATTAATAACGTAAACGGACAAAATGAATATTTGAATGAATCAAACCATGTAAAATATTTTAGAAACACAGACTCTTGATTCAAGGGTATGCAATGAAACTCGGTTGATGATAAATGAAATGTCCATAAAAAATGTACGTTGATTAAAAAGAATACCATAAAAATATTTAAAAGAATGTAACGTGCTCTTTTTATAGTGCAAATTTGGCTAGCACGAAGCGGTTGAGAAACAGCTATGTATCGTTCGAATGTCATTGCAACTGTTATCCATACGCTAGAAAATAAATGTTTGCAAATATTTAAGTAACTTGTATAGAAACATAATTTTTTTCAGTAGCCTATCACCGTGTTTGTTTTACACTTCGTGAGCTTTTAAGTATGATTTTCAATCTTGACGAATCAGAAATGTTTCCTGTTACAAAGATGCAACATTGTGATAATTATCTCTTTTTTAATAGAAGTTCCGGTTGATTACCGATTCAGCTTGTCACGAGTGTAAGGACATAATCTCACTTGAAGATTCTTTCAGGATAATGTTTCATAGGTATTACAATAGCTATGTGTAATAGGACAATTAGTTCTCTACTCAATGATCTTCTTAATGAGAGCAAATAGTTTTCAAAGAAAGAAATCTAATTATTTCTTACCTGCAATCTGCAAATAGAAAAAATGCAAACGTGCCAGATTTGCAACACATATTACAAGCTAAAATTGGTCTTTGTTTTTCTAATAATTCTAACCAACGATTGAAACAACCAATCCATAGAACAAATGTATCGGCGATAGCCAATGCAGCCATATAGAAACATGATGATGAATGCCGCATACGACCGCGTCTCATAACAACAAATGTTAATGTATTACATGTAGTTCCAATCAATAATAAACATGGTAAAATAAATTCTTCACTTCGCGCAGCTATTTGAACGAAACGATTATTAGAAATATAATCGAAATTTGTCATTGTAGTATTCATCGTGATGATAAATGTTTACATATCTATAACTAAAATAAAGAAATAGGTAAACAAGCAAAAGAGATTACTATCAGACGCTTTCCGATGTATCGTTAGGTGGAATGAGGTTGTCATCGATGAAGGTCTACTCTAATGTACATATCAATGTAAAGTCTATAGTAGTATTTTTGTCAGACTCTTGCACAAGAAATTAGACGTTATAACAATTATATCAGAAGTTAAATCTACATTATATTTACTCCTGAATATATGCGTCTCTCTCTCCCTCCCTCTCCCTCTCCCTCTCTCTCTGCCGCGCGCGGAAATTCTCTGCATGAAGTTACTATACAAAATGGAGATAGAAAATATTCTCTACATCTCTATCGGTATATACTATATATTTCTTACTGTTTTGAAGAACAATTTTTTTCATGTGTGCCGATTAATATTAGTGTCATAAGATTAAAACTAATACTTATGAATGTGAGAGCGTTGATCATAGTAGTTGGCGATAGAGCGTGACTCGCTTTAGTTTTAATTAGGAGTCATTTTCTCGTTGTATTATATAGCTATATATTCGTATCCGCATGAAAAGACACACATATACACATAGCGCAAGCCAACACATTCATCTTCTTTCAATCGTATTGATACACGCCTGTAAAATAAACGTAAAGCAATTATTAAAATGATTATGATAATATCAAAGATGGATAACGTTTTCGAGTTACTTTAAGTCATATTAAAAAAGAAAAGAACGAATAGAAGATATTTGAATTAGTAATAGATATCTATTCTTTTGTTTTACAACTACTGTTAAAGTCAGAATCTAAAAAAATGACAAGAATTGCTCTTTATCATTAGCAAAAACTAAAATAAATGAGGAAACATCGGGTTCGCATCCGATTGTTATGTGTACGGCAAAAACTGAGTCGATTTATATATGTTGTGAATAATTCTAAGAAAAAAATAGTATATACCGATAGAGATGTAGAGAATATTTTCTATC